>JASPKZ010007418.1:845000-1107500 GCA_030220185.1 Diploptera punctata | reverse complement strand
AACGGCTTGTGAAGTGAGATTCATGCGCAGAACAGCGGGTTACACCAGATGGGATAGGAAAAGGAACACCGATATCTTAAAAGAATTGAAGACTACGCCAATTTTGGAATATATTATACAGTACCAACGAAATTGGAAACACCATCTAGAAAGAATGAGTTCAAATCGGATCCCCAAAGCTGTTTATAATTATATACCAAGAGGACGAAGATCACTGGGCCGTCCTATTAAACGCTGGAGGGAAAATTTTCTATAGGATCGTTAACAGGCTGGCCTAATACTTGGAAGGAAGAAGAAGAAGACCTAAATAACTCAGGAGCTGGATGGATACCGATCCCATATACAGCCGAAATTCCATGAGATTCACTGGAGAATCGAAACAGCGCACGTCCCGGTATTTTAGTGCCAAAACATATTGTACCGTATTTTACGGACTATAAGACGAACTTTTTTCTTCGAAAAATTGCCTCCAAAATTCAGGTGTGTCTTATACTCAAAATTGTTATAAAAATATCCAGTGTTTAATTTAAGATTCCCGCCAGTCTTAAAAAAGGCCATATATTCGATGCCGGGTCAAATCTATCCCTATCTGGCAACATTGAATTCAACTGGCAGCAGCAGTTCACCGATGCGACGAACGTGAGTTGCGGGGATTCACAAGCTTGCTAGCACAACCCCGCCATCACAAACCCAGAACACTGTCTACCCTATGATGCGTCAATGCAGTCTACGATGCCAGTGAACTTGAACAAATGGATGATGGTTGAAACTCCAACATCAATTCACGCCGAAGAGAGCTTTAAAACGATATACAAACAAACAATTGGGCCAGTGATAAAAAAGTCGTGGTCTAGAGTGAGTGAAGACATCATTGTTAAATCTTTCAAAAGAAGTGCGGCGTAAGTAAGAAACCTCGCGGATTGGGGGCGGGTGAACCATCTGCCTTATATATGGAAGGAGGACAACAAAGAACGAGCCAATAGTAAGAAGGAGAAAGTTCAGATGACGATTTTCATGAATTTTGAAGATCAGAACGGGTTTTTATAGTGTCGCTGTCGTTCTGTTTTTAAGTTTTTATTATTGATTTTAGTATTTGGTGGATGGAAATTACAATGTATATAGAGAAAGATTTGCGTTAGATCGGTACTTGCTCAGGTAGCTCAGTTGGTAAGCACTTGGTCTAGAGAACCAAGGGTCCCGGGTTCAAGTCCCGGTCTGAGCGTATAATTTTTCTCTTCAAATATGATTTATCCATCATTGAGATGTACCAAATCAATAATAAAAACTTGGAAAAAGCCGTACTGGCTGTAATGTATAATTCCCAAATATGTCTTCTTAATAAAGGAGCCGCCATTTGCAAGATAGAAGCATGGCTTCACAGCATTTGGTGGATGGGAATTACAATGTATATAGAGAAAGATTTGCGTTTAGATCGGTACTTGCTCAGGTAGCTCAGTTGGTAGAGCACTTGGTCTAGAGAACCAAGGGTCCCGGGTTCAAGTCCCGGTCTGAGCGTATAATTTTTCTCTTCAAATATGATTTATCCATCATTGAGATGTACCAAATCAATAATAAAAACTTGGAAAAAGCCGTACTGGCTGTAATGTATAATTCCCAAATATGTCTTCTTAATAAAGGAGCCGCCATTTGCAAGATAGAAGCATGGCTTCACAGCATTTGGTGGATGGGAATTACAATGTATATAGAGAAATATTTGCGTTTAGATCGGTACTTGCTCAGGTAGCTCAGTTGGTAGAGCACTTGGTCTAGAGAACCAAGGGTCCAGGGTTCAAGTCCCGGTCTGAGCGTATAATTTTTCTCTTCAAATAAGATTTTTTAGTCTGGATTTGCAATCTACTTCTTCTTCTTCGGCTTTCCCCATTTATAGGTTTGCCGTCTTCAGTTTCCATTCATCTCTATTATTCCAATCACCCTCTACCAGATTCCTATCATCCATTATAGTTCTGACGTAGGTTTTCCATTTTCATCTTGGTCTGCCACGTTTATTTCTTCCAGGGGGTGATCATTGGTATGTATTTTTTGGCCATCTTTCATTTTCCATTCTTTGTACATGGCCATACCATTTAAGCGTTTGATTTTCAATCCTCTTAACAACCGATGTGGTGACATTCATTTCTCTCCAAAGGAATTCATTTCTTATTTTATCCTGTCTTGTTTTTTGGAGGCTTCTTCTAAAATAATCAAATTCAACTGTTCTAATTTTTTGTTTTGTACTTCCGTCAAAGACCAAGTTTCACTTCCATATGACAAAATATTCTGCATTGTGCTCTTATAAATTTTAATTTTAGTTTCCTTTGTAATATTTTTGTTCCAAATTATTCCATGTAATGTTTTAATTGCATTTTTTGCCATTGCAATTTTAGTCTCTCTCACAGGTGCCTAAACTTGTAATTATTGACCCAAGATATTTTTAAAAATTCACATTTTTTTTTTATTTTCACTGTTTCGAGTATGAGGTCATCCACATCCTTTCCCAAACACATATATTCTGTTTTGTGTAAATGTATATTCAGTCCCCATTTTTTATAATCTTCCATTAGTTTATTTATCATATATAATAAAAATGTTATTTTTTTAAAAACTTGCTCTAAAATTAAGGTGCATCATATAGTCCGCAGCATCATATAGTCCGTAAAATACGGTATATCGACCACGGTATGGTAATTAATTGTTACATTATATATGCTATAGGAAAATTCAATGTGAGGTTAGTGTAACAGAACAAAGTAGGCTATGTTCTATAGGCATATAGACATAGAGGAATTTGATAATGCTGATACACTGACCTTCATGGTTCATGAAAAACAATTCTCGTGCTGCAGTAATGAATAATACTTCTCTGTAAAACATTAATCATTTTATTTCCTATCTTCAAAGAAAAAAAGAAAGAAAAAGAAAAGTTTGTGTAGGTTTTTTCATACTTTATGTCACACCGATGACAAATCTATCCTTGATTAGAAACAAAAACTTTTCTTATAAATGAAGTTTCTCTCAAGCACCATATACACATAGCATATGATTGATCGAAAAACAATGTTCTTACATTGCAACTCAAGTGATCGGCAAGAAATACAGATATATTCTACATAACTTAAATGGCATAACAGTCTCAGGTTGGGTCTAGTATCACTTTGGTTATGAGTTACTATACCAAGTTTTTTTTTGTTCAATGCCACCTTTTGATCATTCGACATTTCAGGTATTCTCTACTGGCATTGATGTATTGTAACCCACTTCTGAGGGTGGGGCGCCTGGAAGGCGGCGTTACGCTGCCCCATGATATTATGACATTGGGTAATGATGCACCAGGAGAAGTTTTAAACCTAATCTTAATCTAATGACGTGAATGATATTGATGATAATGATGGCCAGATGATGTTCTGGGACCGTTTGGGCCTTAAAGTATCCTGACATTACTAGGCCAAGTTACTCCTCTCAAAAAACGTTAAACTGAAAATATCTAAAAATATTATGCTACCAGTTACATTATATGGGTGCGAAACAAGGACTCTTACTTTAAGGGAGGAAAGGAGATTACGAGTATTTGAGAATAAAGTTCTTAGAAAAAAGTTTGGACCAAAGAGAGATAAACAGAGGGATGAATGGAGAAGACTGCATAACATGGTCTTTGTGGGAAGCCAGATATAATAAGAACAGTTAAGTCTCGTAGACTGCTACGGGCAGGACATGTTGCAAGGATGGGGAATGAAATACGTGCATGGAAGCTTCTTGTAGGAAAACCAAAGGGAAAACACCCAGTTGGTAGACCAAGAATGAGGTGGGACAATAACATTATGATTTGAGGGAAGTAGATTAACAGGGAATGATTGGAAGTCATTAGCTCAGAATAGGGATGTATGGAGAGATTATGTCCGCGCGGCCATGAACCAACGGGTTCGATAGTGCCAGTGACTTAGTTACACCATGTTACGCTTATTTTCCTAGAGATGTCATGAATGGTATGCGGTCACATTCCTACCCATGAGACATCTAGTAGGCTACTAACACATTACTAGGATGAAAAAGATCGGTAAATTTTGCACATATGCCTTTTAATCAGGCTTGCGGTTCTTTTACCAGCCTGAAAATCTTCAGACTCAGGACCCACGGCTTGAAGTCCCTCCCGTAGGTCTTGCTCCTTGGATTTTTCCATCCTAAAAAATTCCATCGACCTCGGTCGTGCTTGAACCCCGCGATCCTCGGGTCACATGGAAGGAACATAACCACAAGTCCACCATTGCCGATTACAAAAATATTACCAATTTTGAAATCATATTTTGATTTATCTAATTATATGTTTTAAATGTGTAAACAATAATAAAATCAATCCTTTATGTTTAATTGTTTTATCTTTTGCAAATAATGAAATGTACTAAAATTACTAAAACGCTGTTTTTAGAATTTTCTTTGTTCCATTGAAATGTCTTACTGACAGACGTAAATTGCACTCTCTTTCATTTCTTTTCAAGCTTCTGAATTCCTACACTCCTAGTTACCAGGCGTCCAGATTTGAGAAGTTATCTTCATACCACAATATTGACACTGTCCACCGCTGTCGTCTCGAGGTAGCGTGCTGCCTTGTCACGCAGCGGGTCCGGGTTCGATCCCTGGTCGGGGCAGGCTCCTGGGTGAGGTTTTTCCGGGGTTTTTCCTCACCTGTAAGACAAATGTCAGGAAGCTTAGGGCCCAACGGTCCCCAAAAATCATCCGGCCATCATCATCATTATCACCATCCTTCGCCGGTGTGCAAAGCAACGGGAAGGTACCACGTCTGTAATTCCCTACTAAAGGTGCAAAGGACAGCATGAAAATGCTATGATTGCAGTAAAAGACCTGTCCACGGGCATAATTACTATGGATGGATTATAAATAAATATACTTCGGTATATAAACGAAACTATGCCTTTAATACGAGTACAATACTTAAAAAACAAATATATTCAATTACACTGGTCAATAT
Organism: Diploptera punctata; assembly: GCA_030220185.1. NCBI lineage: Eukaryota > Metazoa > Arthropoda > Insecta > Blattodea > Blaberidae > Diploptera > Diploptera punctata. The sequence continues at coordinate 1,102,519 of JASPKZ010007418.1, read as the reverse complement.
GATTTTTGTCTCATGAATACCAATAGTTGTACTTAATGCAGTTTTTATCGTGTTTTGAAATATGTATTTGGAATTTCTCCATCACCCACAGTTTTTTTATTTCAATTTCAATTAATGGATTTAAATAATTGTTTTTTAATACACTTTTTTTCGTCCATTTGTCCACTAAAATAAAACAGGGAACACTTTCATCAGGAGATTTCAGCTATGGAAAAGATATATCAAGGCAAATGGAATCCTAATGTGCTGGCGATTACTGTTGGACCATCAAGAGGGATGCTCCACAGGCGAAATATAGCAGAAAATCATCATTTCTTACTTTATAGGTGAGCCCGAATGTTCGAAAATTGTGTAGTTACGAATGTAGAAAATATTAAAGTGTCTGAAATTATAAATGCCTGTCTCTCGGAAACCGTGCATGATGGAGAACAACCGATATCATATTTGAATTCAGGAGAAAAAAATACTATCAGAATCACAAATTTTTCGTTCTGAGACAAAAACAAGTTTCTTTTTTGTTGCTCAGTGTAATTGTCAGTGACTCCACGGAATATTTTTCCCGCTTGGACTTAGATATTTCAAGTTAAGTAAAGCAATTTGACAGTAGCCTTCCCATCTCCTCACAGAAAACTTTAACTTTGTACAGCATATGGCATTTAAATACATAACCGTAAGATGCGGCCTTTAAGAATAATGACACAAAGTTTCCCAGACTGCAAATTTTTATCATTATTCCTTGTTACTGCATGTGAATACAATCTTTTAACTAGTTTCTGCTCCAGTCCTTCAGAATTGCCTTCATTTTCTTTTATCGCTTCAGAAATGGGCAAAATCAAAATAATATTCTATTTCAAAGACAAATTATTCCAAAATAATTTAACTCATTTGCGCTTTTTGTATATGCATTTAGTAGTTTATATTCCAATACCATATTATTTTCGAATCTTAATAATAATCCATCCATTAATAGTAATTCTGCCCGATGGCAGGTCTTTCACTGCAATCATAGCATTTTCATGCTATGCTTTGCAGCTTTACTAGGGAATTATAGTGTGGTAGCTTCCCGTTGCTTTCCACACCGGTGAAGGATGATTATGAAGATGGCCATATGATTTCGGGGACCGTTTGTGCCTTAAAGGTTTCCTGACATTTGTCTTACAGGTGAGGAAAAACCCCGATAAAAACCTCATCCAGAAAAACCCCGACCGGGGATCGAACTCGGGCCCGCTGCGTGACAAGGCAGCACGCTATCTTCAGACCACAGCGGTGGACTTAAAAATAATCGACCTAAGATATTACATTTACTGCAGGAATTCATTAATACTCAATATTTGAGCTAAAGATGAAGTTTGTACACTTGCATCAAAACAGGCCTACTATCATTTTATCAATGTACAGATTTTTACAGCTGCTGCAGTCTTCCCGTGCCAAACCTCCAAAGCCTACGATCTTGGGCATCTTCAATGCTTAGTCCTCTTGCTTGCATTACTGTCCTCACGTTTTCCATCCATGTCAACTTTGTTCTTCCTCTTTTCTTCTTTATGGTCGGTTGCCATTGATATAGTTGCTTGGCCATAGCTCATCTTCCGTTCTTAAAATATATCCTAACCACTTTAATTCCTTCTCCTCAATTCTTTCAATTATGTTTTCTTATGCTTCCATTATGTTACTAATTTCCGTATTTGTGACATGTTCTAATTTTGACTTTCTGACACTTCTGTGTAAATAATCCATTTCTAGAGCTATTAGTATATTCTTGTAGTATTATTGATTGTCCATACCTCACTTCCATACATTGCAACAAATTCCACCAATGTTTTACCAATATATTTTTTACGTCTTTGGAAATATGCTTATCCCACCATATGGAATTTAACGATAATATTATTTTGCTACTCAGTTCAATTCTATGTTTTATGTTCTCTTTGCCTATACCTTCAATGTTATCCATAATTATTCCCAAATATTTAGTTTGTTTCACTTGCTTTATTTGGATTTCTTCTTCCAATATCAAATTAGCTCTTTCATTGCTATTTATTGCAAAATATTATGTTTTTTCTAAATTTACTGAGACCCCAATGATTCATATGTGTTTTTTCAACCTTTTTATCAATAATTCCATATCAAATTTGTATTTTGCTAAAACCAGTTGATCATCAGCAAATTGCAATGTCAGCAAAAATCTGTTGCCTATTGTGATACCCATACATTTGCAGCTTTGATTCCATTTTATTAATATAAATTCTACATACATATTAAATAAAATTGGCGATAGACTGCATCTTTATTGCAATCCCTTTGTGACTTTTATAGGATAATTTTATAAATGAGAAATAGTTTATCACAGTTCATAAAAATATATTTATCTTAAACATTTTTCTAATTATCGTTTAACAAAAAATGCAAATTCAGTAAAAGTAGATGGGAAGTAACGAGTTTTCACGTATCGCTCATTTATAAAAAAAGACCAAAAATCTCGACAGCAAGTAAGTTATTGATCAGAAGAAGTATAAACTGATCCAGTCATTTCTTTCCTAGACTTAGTCCGGAGTGATTTGAACTACGGTATTGATTCGATAAATACGCTTTGTCACTTTTAGCATAATTATTTCGATGTAGTAAAATATTTGTACTTTTATGTTCCACCAAATCACAACCAAATCCGGATAAATGCAATTTCTAACAATAGCACATATAAATTACTCAATACCAAATTTAAAAACAAAATTCATATTTTAAATTTACTATTATTTTAAATTTTGTACAATATTTTGTCAACGAACTAGTAGTCATTCAAAATATCTCTGCAGGTGGACGCATCGCAAAGCACTGCTTGTTGCTTCACGTGACGTAATATAATGCAGTGTACAGTGGACAAAGAATCACTTGCCTTTTAATAGAATTTCTAACCACATCATGTCGATACAACAAATTGTATTATAAAGCTACGTTTATATTGTATAAGTATGGAGACGCATAAAAGTCTCCAAGAAAAGGAATTAATTCACAAGACAGAAAGATAATTTACATATTGCAATGTGCACCTCTAAAACTTTCTACGACACCTGCACTGTCAGCGTCCTGGTCCCATTCCCCTCTGCACTTCTAAGTTAGCAGAGTCACGTGTTCTATTCCTGCATAAACACGACTGGAGCGCCCTCCGTCGACAACTGCGCTTACTCCTTAAACAGGTAATACAAGTCCTGTTACAAAGAATTTTATTATAAGGGTACGAGACCTGGACAGTAAGTAGAAAACAAGCCAACAAGCTATTAGCTGTAGAAATGAATTTTTGGAGGCAATCGACAAGAATTTCCAGAAGGGATAAGGTCAGAAACAGCTCAATAAGGGAAATTATGCAAGTTGAAAAAAAAAACATATTAGGAAAAATAGAAGAAAACGTTTGAAATGATATTGACACCCCATAATAATGGAAGAAGATAGAATACCAAACAAGATCCTTAATTGGAAAGGTAATGGAAGAAGTGGAAGGCGCAGGCATAGAGAACGATGGATGGTTGATTTTTCTAACTGTTTCAGCTTGAATGATTTAATCAAAACCAACTAAAATAAAAAGATTGAAGACTGGAACCAATCAGGCATTTATCAAATTGATTGCACGGATTGTAAAAATATATACATAGGAAAAACAAAAAAGGAATTTAAATACAAGATTGAAAGACCATCTCAGAAATGTTAAAAATGGAGGAACAGAAAATTCTGCAATAGCTGCACATGCTAGGTCAGACAAATCAAGGCAAAATTGCATTAACGGTTAGAAAAACCAAAAGACCTCACAATTTGGGAGAAAATTTACATGCAAGAATAAAAAGAAAACTATGAATTTTGAAGTAGCCGGTGAAAATGAGAGGGGATTGATTTGGAAGTTCAACGGTCAGCCATCAGAGAGCGCAGAAATCAATCTACAAGAGAGAAAAACGCTGGACAGCAGTTGTTATCACGGTGTTGCATTGAGAATGTCACAAATGCAGTGACGAAACTCTCGGTTTGCATGGAATTCAAGAAATATGAGGTGAGTAAAAAAAAAACTGAAAATTAATTATATTTTAATTCATGTGATTTTATTAAGAAATAAGTGAAATAAAAGCAAGTTATACTAGTTTTAAAATTATGTTTACTTAGCAAGAATAACTTAAAATTATTTTAATAATTCAATGTTAACATATTTTAATAAAATAAAGAAGTTAATTGTGCATACACCATAAAATTGGTGGTAAGATGATTGTTTTATTATTTGAAGATTGCACGGCGCGTGACGTCACGCAGCGATGTTCACTTGTTTGCTGTTATCTCGGTCAATTAATCTGCGCCTACAGAGATGATCCTGCATTCAGACCCGGCACGTCCAATGAACACAATTAAATCTTTCTTCAAATCTTCAATCTCAGAGAGGCAAGCGATCTCAGAGAGAATAGCATCAGTCGATCCGACTCAACATTTCGCTCCTTCGGTTTACATTTATAGCGTTCTTCTTATTGCAAAGACAAAACAAATGATTTTGAGAGACTAATAATTATTTGCTTGAAAATCATAATACAGTAAAACTTGTTTAATCCGGAACGTGAATAATGCGGAAATCTGTCCAATGTGAACAAATTTATTGGCCCCGGCAAAATAATAGTAATTTTACGTGTATTTATTTTGTATAAAACGGAATCTGTCCAACACGGAAACAGAAGGATATTTCTATACAATTCATGAAAAAAAATGTTTATAAGGCGGAAAGATAGAGAGAAATAAATTAGTTTCCACTTCACTGAATTCACGTTAGGCGAATTAACAATAAGCTAAGTGATCATTCCTGTCGCCGCGCCGGATTAAGTAGAGTTTCTACCTGTAGGCCTATCTGGAATTTTCTTTCGGCCTCACTACACACCCATTTTGGGAAATACAGTTTGGTTTAACAAATATTAGGCGTGTGATATTTGTCTTACAAATAACCATGCGCTTTAAAATCTTAAAAATTAGTTTAAGATCTGAGACCGATTCTGTACGTATCTTTCACAGAAAGTGTTCTGAATTTACGGAATAAAGATGGCTAAATCATATGTATCATTGTCATTAAAATGAAAAAGTGAACGTGATTCAAGATAAAAAAAAGCTCTCAGTACGCGAAATAATGACTAAATTTAAATGTGAAAACCCCCAAGTTTATGAGAGTTTAAAACACAAAAAAAAAGAATGAATAAATGCAAAGAAATGGTCAAATGAAGATGGTGGAAAATGAAGACATCAACTAGGTGTGGGAGTGTTTTACAAGTCCACGATAAAAAAAAATCTCAGAATATCCGGACCGATGCTCCAAAGTCAAGCTCTAACTGTTGCTATATCCTTAGGGAATAACGATTTCAAGGCGTCTCCAGGTTGGTTGTGAACAGTTTAAAAAGACACAATGTGATGTGGAATGAAATTTGCGAGGAATCAAAGGATGTGGACGATAGTGTAGTTAGTGAATGGAAACCGAAACTGCATACTTTAATGTCAGGATACGCGCCTAAGAGACATTTTTAACGCTGACGGAACGGAACTGTTTTTTCGCGCGTTGCCGTCGAAGTTGCTCGTACATAATAGACTTCACTTCCCAAAGGGAGTGGAACTACAATTTATCCAAAGTACATAAAAAGACAGAATCTAAAATTGGTTAATTTTTTTTATAATGAGGAATATTGTCTAATGTAGGAAAAAATTGGTCCCATGCGGTTCCGCTTTGAACAAGTTCTACTGTTCTACTGTTGCTCATTGTTAAACATTTAATTAAACATCGGTAAAGCGTCACTGCTATAAAGTAAAAATGTTCTCTTTAATTTGCTTACTTGTTATAGTCAGCTACTAGATGGCAGTGAAGACCGAGTTCTCGCGACATCTAGTAATAATGGAGAATATAATACATATATAAGAAATATAAATGTTTGAATTGGATTCGCCTGGTGGTGTAATGGATATCACACTGAGGTACAGACTCAGAGATCCGGGTTCGAGTCCCGTCCAGGCATTTATTTTTCTTATCATACCATATATATACATATATAATCCCTTATAGTGAGACAGTAAAAATTCTAGGAGTATTTATTGACAACAACTTAAATTGAAACACACAAATAAACCATACATGCAAAACAGTCTTCTCAATAATACATTCATTAAATCGCGTAAGAAATTGTCTGTCATTCGCTCTTAGGAAAATGTTAGTAGAAACACTTGCAATGCCCCATTTTGATTATTGTGACACTCTTTTTACAGACTTAAATATTATTTACACCCAAAGACTTCAACGTGTTCATAATTCTTGCGCACGTTTTATTTGTGGTATTCGCAAATTTGACCATGTTACACCGTCCCTGGAACAATTATCGTGGTTTCGTCTAAGAGATCGTAGAACTGTCCATTCACTATCCCTTCTCTATAAAATCCTTCACACATCATTGCCTAATTATTTATCACACCGCTTCATCAGACTATCGGACACACATAATCTCGACACTCGATCCCATCAGCACATTGTCCTTTATATCCCTCCTCATCACACTGTATATTATTCACTATCTTTTACGGTCTCGCTTACCAAAACATGGAATTCCCTTCCGCCCTATGTCAGAGACTGTCAAACTATAACATCCTTCAAAAACAAATTAAATAATTATTTAATAACAAACTAACGTATACACCTCACTGATAGTATTCTTTTAACAATTAATAAATTTAATTATCTATGAAAATAATATTAAGATTAACAAATATTTCCTTTTGTTTTGTTTTAAATATTGTAGAAACGTAAAATTAGTTTTCTATATCTCATTATTTTTCTTTGTTTTTTATAAACATTAGACAGGGACAATTTAATATGTCTTGCTTGTATACACTTTATTATTAGTTTTAGTCTTAATTTTTACTAACATTAACTGGTTGTATTATAGATCGTAATATAATAGATATTATCTTTTTGATCAAATTTTCATTTAGTATTTAATATTAGAGTTAATTGAGATTGTTATATTCTGATGTAATATATGTTTGTCCTGGTGAGTGGAAGAGAAGGCTACATGGCCTTAACTCCACCAGGCTAAATAGTTCTTATATATATATATATATATATATATATATATCATGCAACTAAGGACTTACAGGCATGCCATCAACATACCGATTCAATGAGATATCTAGCAGGCAACTAAAGGTATGACTAGGATATTGAGATAGGTAAATTTTGATTAGAGGCCTCTTAATTCAGACTTATGGATCTTTTACGAGCCTCAAAATCTTCTAACTAAATTAGCTTGATCTAGTACAAAGGAGAGACAATAGTTCAACTTTGGGATACGTCTATGTTAGTTAGACAGTTAGATAGATACGAACGTTAAATATCACCTGAATGTTTATAATGTTGGTAGCACATCTGTCTACAGCCTGCACCCTAAAGTTATATCAGACAGTTTTTGTTCGTTTGGGATTTTCAACAGCATTTTGCGTTCATTAGTTGGTTTTTGCTAGAGAAGAGTAGAACGGGAAATGGAAGGAGTGGCTCAAGGTTTGCGAAATTAGAAGCTTCTACTCATCTCAAGGAGAAGAAGAGAAGGAAGGGTTCATTATAACATCCCTTGAACCTACCCCCTTTCAACGACTTCTCAATCCAGTCCTCTCCCCAGCATCTGCATGCGCCAGATTTTACCCCTCCTTACCATTCTATGTTAATACGTCATAGAGATGATCCTCGCTTTTCCCTATATATCCGCCATTTTCCACATCGCCTAGTAGAGTGAATCGGTTTACTGATTGCAGTAGATTCATCCCCCCAACTCCTTTTCCCTCCTATAAGCCTATTTATTGAGCGATTTTCTATGGAAACTTTTTTTTAAGATAACCTACAAGAAGCAGAAGGAATGAACTAACCCAGAAGGGTTTATGAAGCTTCCCCTTAAAATTTAAACTGAATTTCCTCATGCGAGAGGATCCATTATTTAGAAACAAGTCACTGCACTGTGTGCCAATAGGAAATATAGAGAAAGGAATCCCGACGAACAGAGGTGGTTACTACTGAAGCATTTGGTTGTTCAAGATTGTTCTTATTTTAAAATAAAAGAATCATCATCATCATCTCTAAGGCATGGTACTGTTGGCCCGTTCCGCTCCCCGCTGCACTATATGCTGCATGTGCAGTTCGCTTTCCAATGACGTTTTGGTCTTTCTACATTTCTTCGGCCTAGAGGTTTGTAATGAAGCAGCTGGACTACATCTCCAGATATCAGCTAAACTGGAAGGAACATGTCTCAAGAATGGCTAGATCCACGATCCCCAAGGCAATAATGAACTACTGTCCAAATGGGAAACGGTCACTTGGTCGACCTATGAAAAGATGGCACGAAAACCGCTTTCTCAGTCCGTAACAGTTCTTCTAGGACTAATACCTGGCAGGATGATGATGATTATTTGGCACTATATGCTGCAGGTGCAGGTCGTCTTTCCAATGACGTTTTGGTCTTTCTACATTTCTTCGACCTAGAGGTTTGTAAAAGCAGCTGGACTACATCTCCAGATATCAGCTAAACTGGAAGGAACATGTCTCAAGAATGGCTACATCCAGGATCCCCAGGCAATAATGAACTACTGTCCAAATGGGAAACGGTCACTTGGTCGACCTATGAAAAAATGGCACGAAAACCGCTTTCTCAGCCCGTAACAGTTCTTCTAGGACTAATACCTGGCAGGATGATGACGATTATTTGGCACTATATGCTGCAGGTGCAGGTCGTATTTCCAATGACGTTTTGGTCTTTCTACATTTCTTCGGCCTAGAGGTTTGTAATGAAGCAGCTGAACTAAATCTCCAGATATCAGCTAAACTGGAAGGAACATGTCTCAAGAATGGCTAGATCCAGGATCCCCAAGGCAATAATGAACTACTGTCCAAATGGGAAACGGTCACTTGGTCGACCTATGAAAAGATGGCACGAAAACCGCTTTCTCAGTCCGTAACAGTTCTTCTAGGACTAATACCTGGCAGGATGATGATGATTATTTGGCATTCTTTGTATATGTTCAAACCAATACATTTATTTTCGAGTATTCTCTCGTTTATATTATATATTTGTAATTCATCTCTGATATCTTGACTTCTCTTTTGATCTCTTAGAGATACACCTGCAACTGATCTGAGAAATTTCATTTCTATTGTCTCAATTTTATGTTTATCAGAGATCGTTAAAGGCCAAGTCTCAGACCCGTATATGTTAACGTTGGAACGGCTACTGTTTTGTAAAATTTTAATTGAGTTTCCCTTGTGGTCTTATTTCTCAAATATCTTCTTTTAAATAAAAGAATATTCTAACTAAACCTTTTTTGCACTCCTTTCAGTAGAATAACAGATGGATACTAAATTAAGTAATAGGAGAATGAATATTTTACAGGTATTTTATAAAGAGATTGTTTTCCATCGGATTTCTCACAGTAAAAAATAGCTGAATAGAACGCAGTTTTTTTACTCAATTCGACAGAAAAGCACAGCATCATTGATAGAGTGAAAGGAAGGTTTTGCAGTGAATTTCTATTTTTAAGATAAAAAGAGCATCGTCAATTTGTGTGTTGAAGTTGTAGGATGAAAAGAAGAGAAAAAAAGAGAAGATGAGCTGGTAAGGTCATGTTTTGGGTGGCTTGAAGAGGTGCTATGTGCCTCTAAGCGCTCTCTCGCTTCTCCGCATATGAGTGGCACGTAGAAGGGGGAGCAATTCTGTGCGTAGCAACTCTCTTCTCTAACTTTTTTTTTCGAGTTTCATAAGCATTCTGGGGCTGGGAATCTCCTTTTATGTGACATCGACCACAATAGAAGCTTCAGACGAGCACACTAGATATCGCGAAATAAGAATCCATCACTCTTAGACCGGGTGGCGTAAAAAAAAGAAGGAAAAAAAAGAAACGGTGAACGAAATAAAAATAGTGCAGGCCTGAGCAACAAGCCCATAAATACTTCAATACTCAGAACCTACCAAACAAATATTATTTAATTATTGTATTGAAGAAATCACTAAATGATTACTTTAGATCGACACCTTTCATCCATAGTGTTCTGCTCAAGAGCAGGTCTTTCACTGCAAACTCAGCATTCTCCACTCTTTCCTTAACTCAGCTTTCCTTTTTCTATCTGCATACAAATCATTTATTTCAATATTGTCTATCATCTGATGTATTTTTCTGCCTCTAACATTCTTTCCGTTGAACGTTCCTTCTAGGGCATCCTTCAGCAGGCAGTTTCTTCTTAGCCAGTGGCCAATCCAATTTCTTTTCCTCTTCTTTATGCGTTCCAGCATTGTTCTTTCACCCACACCCTAATGTTACAAAATTACGAGTAACTAATTCTTATTTTCTCATCAGAAGTAAATTTGAAGAAAAATGGTATATGCCTAAATAGGGATTTGAAACCAATATTTTTCTGGTTCTGTACACCAGTGTTTGAACGATTTAAGCTACTAGGCATCGCTATTGAAACATAGATTTTTCTCTTATACAAATAGATTTCTGTGCTCCAGGTAGCAGTGAACTTTTGTTCCACTAACACCATCTAGCGGTCTCTTAAATAAGAACACTTTTAAAATGGAAATCAACACATTACATTTCTAGCAAGTAGAGCTAATATTTCATATTTAATATTAAATGTATTACCTCTCACTTAATGACAAATTAAATGTTTAAATCGTGATGCCCAATAACTTAAATCGTTGAAGCACTGATGTATAGAACCAGAGATATTGGGTTCAAATCCCGATTTAGGCATATATTTTTCTCTTCAAATTTAATGTGTCATTAAGTGAGAAGTGATAAATTTAATATTAAATATAATAATAATAATAATAATAATAATAATAATAATAATAATAATAATAATAATGCTTTATTTTAGCTGGCAGAGTTAAGTCCTTAAGGCTTCTCTTCCGCTCAACCAGCGAATAGTAGAATTATACAAAAATTACATACATATTACAATTTTAAGATATTATTAAAATACAGACTAAACAAAATACAATGATGATGTGATCTAATACTAGCTAATACTAACAGAAACATAGAATATCATCAGAAGTAAGCGATAAATTACTGTTGATTGGTTTAAGAGACCATTACTTGCCTTCAGTCATCTGATGATTCTCTTAAATTATAAATTCAGTTAATACATTTATTTATTGAGATTCTCTCAATAACAGTTGGCACAAATAAAATCATTTAAGCTTTTTTACTTAATAATTCAATTCAATTATATTAAAATAAGACAGTATTTATTTCGTCCCACCGTTCATTCCAGCCTTCAATTAAAATATTAATGATTATGCTACTTTTGTAATGTCAAAACACCGCGGCCATTTAATTAAATCAATGGGCAGATAATAGATTGATGAAAATCTATGGAAGGAGAGAATGAATTAGGTGTGCTCTTGAGTTGTTACGCAAAGCTAACATGAATAGGATTTGGTTTTGAGTAAATCTCCCGAGGATGTATACCGCAGTAGTAGACGAAACGTTGAGTTTTAAGAAAACCAGACCATGTCCATTTAGCCCGAAAGATAAACCCAACAGGAATTAAATATTCGTGTTTTAATATCCACCGCTGTGGTCCCGGGGTAGCGTGCTGCCTTGTAACGCAGCGGGCCCGGGTTCGACCCCCGGTCGGGACAGTTTTTCTGGGTGAGGTTTTTATCGGGGTTTTTCCTCACCTGTAAGACAATTGTCAGGAAAACTTTAAGGCCCAAACGGTCCCCGAAATCATATGGCCATCGCAATCATCATCATTCATATTCATCTTAGGTTAAGCTTAGGATTAGGGACTCTACTGGTGCACCATTACCATCATCATCACCCATCATATCATCGGGGCAACGTAACCCCGCCTTCCAGGCGCCCCAACCTCAGAAGTGGGTTAAAAGTACGCCATACCAGGAGAGAAACCAGGAATGTCGAAAGACAAACCTGAGGCAAAAAAAAAAAATTCATTCTATCGGAAAAGTTTGCGAAATCGTTCTATTTATTTCGATTCTCATTTTGAAACACATAGTTTATGCTGATGATGTAGTATTGTTGGCCGATAATGAGGAGATACTAAAGGACAATACGCACACACTATTAAGTAACACTAAGAACTTAGGACTGGAAGTAAATATCAATAAAACTAAATATATGGTCACACGTAGAAATTCAATATATAATGGCAATGGACAGCTAATGACAAATGAGGGAAATTTTGAGGAAGTGGCTGAATTCAAATACCTAGGAACAATAATCACAAATAGTAATGAGATGCACAAAGAAATTAAACATAGGCTCAATTCTGGAAATGCGTGCTATTATGCATTGCAGAGACTCTTGATGTCTCAACTCCTTTCAAAAAACGTTAAACTGAAAATATATAAAACTATTATTCTATCAGTTATATTATATGGGTACGAAACATGGACTCTTACTTTAAGGGAGGAAAGGAGATTACAAGTATTTGAGAATAAAGTACTTAGGAAAATGTTTGGACCAAAGAGAGATGAACAGAGAAGTGAATGGAGAAGACTACTTAACAATGAACTACATGGTCTTTATAGAAAGCCAGATATAATAAGAACAGTTAAGTCTCGTAGACTGCGATGGGCAGGACATGTTGCACGTATGGGGAATGAAAGACTTGCATGGAAGCTTCTTGTAGGAAAGCCAGAGGGCAAACGCCCAGTTAGTAGACCAAGAATGAGGTGGGAGAATAACATTAACTATGATTTGAGGGAAGTAGATTATACAGGGAATGAATGGAAAGGATAAGCTCAGGATAGGGATGTATGGAAAGCTTATGTCCGCGCGGCAGGTTCGATAGTGCCAGTGAGTAAGTAAGTATATGTTCTAATATAATTTAATGATGAGCTACTGCAAAGTTTTCTGATGATAAGAGAAAAGATAAAATAAACTGTGTTGTTCCAGTGAACTATTCAATAGAAGTTAAGGTAATCGAATACAGGAGAGAAGGGATGGATTTAGACCAAGGACAATGGACACCACAAACTAACAAATGAGAAACGCGAGGCATGAAATCGGTCAACATTGCGATAAACACACACAGATATATACATAGATAGAAGTGGGTGCTGGAGAGTGGCTAGCAGTGCCAATTTGCTTCTAACACCAAAGTACAGAACAGCATTGCAATTAGTTCTTGAGCTAATCTGTCTCTATCTCTATCTCTCTCTTTGTCTCTCTCTTTATCTGTAAAGAGAGGCTGCCTGAGAATATGCTAGTTCATTTCAAATGGTGTAAGTTTCGAGGATTGTTCGCTGAATCAAACTGAGTCAATTAAAATGTTTTAAATCTTTATAACAAACGCCATTGTAAAATACTTTAGAGAAACAAAACATGGAAGCATCACTTACTTACTTACTCACTGGCACTATCGAACTCGTAGGTTCATGGCCGCGCGGACATAAGCTCTCCATACATCACTATCCTGAGCTAATGCTTTCCAATCATTCCCTGTATAATCTACTTCCTCAAATCATAGTTAATGTTATTCTCCCACCTCATTCTTGGTCTACCAACTGGGCGTTTTACCTCTGGCTTTCCTACAAGAAGCTTCCATGCAAGTCTTTCATTTCCCATACGTGCAACATGTCCTGCCCATTGCAGTCTACGAGACTTAACTGTTCTTATTATATCTGGCTTCCTATAAAGACCATCTAGTTCATTGTTATGTAGTCTTCTCCATTCACCTGTCTGTTCATCTCTCTTTGGTTCAAAAAATTTCCTAAGTACTTTATTCTCAAATACTTGTAATCTCCTTTCCTCACTTAAAGTAAGAGTCCATGTTTCGCATCCATATAATATAACTAGTAGAATAATAGTTTTATATATTTTCTGTTTAACGTTTTTTGAAAGGAGTTGGGACGTCAAAAGTCTCTGTAATGCATAATAGCATGCATTCCCAGAATTGAGCCTATGTTTAATTTCTTTGTGCATCTCATTCCTATTTGTGATTATTGTTCCTAGGTATTTGAATTCAGCCACTTCCTCAAAATTTCCCTCATTTGTCATTAGCTGTCCATTTCCATTATATATTGAATTTCTACGTGTGACCATATATTTAGTTTTATTGATATTTACTTCCAGTCCTAATTTCTTAGTGTTACTCAATAGTGTGTAAAATTAGATATAATAATTATATTATTTTTATTCTGAACATCTTACCTCAATATTATTTTTTTTATCCAGAATTATAATTTGGTTACCCTTATCTGATTTTGTATATACAACATTTTTGTTATTTATTTCTTTGAGTGTTTTTAATTTTTTTCTTACAAACTGGATTTTATTTGTATTCTTTATTTCATTCAAAATTTCTTCACATTTTTTTCTGATAATTATTTTTTCTTCTGTAACTAACCCTTCTATTGAATTTTCAATGTCCACTATGTATTCTTCTATTCTATTAGAATAATCTATTGCTGTTTTTACACCGTTTTCTAACAATTTTGTCTCTTTTAGGTTAAAGGTTGCTTTGAAAAAATTTTTAACATAATTTCTGGTGCATTCTGATTTTTCTTCATTTCTGGTTTTATTCTGATGTTTGATTTTCCCTTACCTTTGATTTATTTAACAAATTATTTTTCTTTTTCTTTTTGTTTCTCAATTTTATTTTTCATGGTTATGTTCAAAAAGTGAAGAAATTATTTTCTAGGTTTTCCCACATGATGCTTCCTAATATTTTAGACAGTTTGATTTGTAACAAATAAATTTCAATATCCAGATTACTGATTATTTCATAGTGTTTATTCTTTTCTAGTTTAATAATTTGTTTTCCAAAATTTTTTGTTGTTTGTTGTTATTGTTATCCCTGACGGTTTTCCTGATGAACCAAAACTGATTTTAAACATTGGTTGATGAATTTAATGTGCGATAATATTTTAAATGTCTTCTCTCTTAATTTGAGAAACTTTTTGACTTCATATTTAGTTTCGAAAAAATAGTTATTAAATGGTAATAAAAGATTCCGGGCTATGTGGCCGTGGTCTATAACTGGCGTTTCTTCCAGACGTTTCTCCCTCAACTGCGGAGGGCATCTTCAGTGGCGAGCGCTTCCAGCTGTCGTTTCCCTGTCGTAGACTCGACTGCGAGTCTACGACAGGGAAACAACAGCTGTAAGCGCTCGCCACTGAAGATGCCCTCCGCAGTTGAGGGAGAAACGTCTGGAAGAAACGCCAGTTATAGACCACGGCCACATAGCCCGGAATCTTTTATTACCATGATTACCGGTCGTGAAAGTCTGCATTCCACTAATAGTTATTAAAGTTGAGTATGGAGAACGCCATCTTGTTTTTCGTTATTTATAACACAAACACAATTTCTGGTTTTGTTTCTTCCTTGTAACTTAAGAAGTTGTAATTAATTAGGAAGTTATATTTTGAGGTTATTTTAATTATATTATTTTTAGTCTGATCATCTTACCTCAATATTAATGTTTGCACATGATCTTGTTTTACTAGCAACATCTGAAGATGATTTACAATGGTCAGTACATAATTTAAATTTGATAGCCCAGAAATATTCAATGGAAATATCTACCAATAAAACTAAAATAATGGCCTTTTGTGGGAAATCCCCAATACCAAGCTAAATTTGTTTAAATAACAAAATTTTAGAGAGAGTTAATGAGTTTACTTATTTAGGATATAAACTCTCTTTTGTTGAAAATTTGGATTTACCAGAGAAAATTGTGAAATTCAACAAATCAATGGGAATCATTAATAGAGTTTTAAAACCTTCATTAGTGCAAAAATCAACTCGTACTCGTCTTTATCAAATAATGGCTCGACCAGTCCTATGTTATGGGAGTGAAGGGTGGACTATAAGGACGAGAGATGAAAGCAGACTAACAGCTTGTGAGATGAAATTTATGCGCCGAACAGCTGGCTACGCCAAATGGGATCGAAAGAAAAATGTAGAAATCCTTCAAGAACTTAATGTGTCACCGATACTGGCCTACATCTCCAGATATCAGCTAAACTGGAAGGAACATGTCTCAAGAATGGCTAGATCCAGGATCCCCAAGGCAATAATGAACTACTGTCCAAATGGGAAATGGTCACTTGGTCGACCTATGAAAAGATGGCACGAAAACCGCTTTCTAAGGGCGTAACAGTTCTTCTACGACTAATACCTGGCAGGATGATGATGATGGTGATTTGGTAATTAAATAGTATTCACATAAAATAACACTGAGTAACAAAAAAGAAACATTTTTTGCCTCACAAAGAAAAAATATGTGATTCTGATAGTATTTTTTCTCCTGAATTCAAATATGATATCGCGTTTTCTCCATCAAGCAAGGTTTCCGAGAGACAGGAATTTATCATTTCAATATTTTCTACATTCGTAACTACACAATATTCGAACATTCGGACTCGCCTAGAAAGTAAGAAATGACGATTTTCTGCTATATTTAGCCTGTGGAGCATCCCTCTTGATGGCCCAACAATAATCGGCCAGCATATTACGATTCCATTTGCCTTGATATATCTTTTGCATATCTAAAATCTCCTGAGTTAGCTCATTTGGTTTTATTTTACAATGGACAAATGGACCAAAAAACGTTTATTAAGAATAATTATTTAAATCCATTAATTTAAATTGAAATAAAGAAACTGTGGGTGATGGGGAAATTCCAAAGTACATATTTGAAAACGATAAGTGCATTAAGTACAACTATTGGTACTCATGAGACAAAAATGTATTGACAGAGTAATTATTCGTGTTTCAGTTAATTCATTGCAAATATCCGCGACTTTATCTTTTCCTTTAATAGATTATTCTGGGGTTCGATACATTCGCTTTATATTCATTCTCAAAATCTCTTCTGAACATTTGAGGATAGTTGGACAACTGCTTACATAGCTGAAATAGATTAAGCGGAACATTTATTTTGATCTAGTCACCATTACGTACAGTGTACTTCCTGATATAAAAACTTTATCGACTAAATATATTCTCCATCCATAGTAATTCTGTCCGAGGGCAGGTCCTTCACTACAATCGTAGCATTTTCATGCTATGCTTGCAGCTTTACTAGGGAATTGTGTAGGTGTTGTAGCTTCCCACACCTGTGAAGGATGACGATGACGATGACGATGATGATAATGATAAGGATGATGATGGAGATGATGGCCATATGATTTCGGGGACCGTTTGGGCCTTAAAGGTTTCCTGACATTTGTCTTACAGGTGAGGAAAAACCCCGATAAAAACCTCACCCAGAAAAACTGCACCGACCGGGGATCGAACCCGGGCCCGCTGCATGACAAGGCAGCACGCTACCTCAAGACCACAGCGGTGGACAAATATGTTCTATAACTCCCAAAAGTAATATGAATTGTAAATCAATTAGAACTATCTTTTGATTCTATATACACTTATATGCTCTAAGAGGGATCAATTTTCATGTTTCAGAAATAATAATTTTTAACTATTATATCCATTGTGATTGCTGCATTATCGGAAATTAGGCAGGATAAACTATTCATTAATTGTTAAAGCAAATGCCATATATTCTTGAAACATACGTATGTTACTTAAGGAAGATCTCTGTGTTGGCAAAATTGCACAACACACACATATGTACAAAAAAAAGTAGGAATATATACACAGACATCATCATCATCATCATCTTCTGCATTCATGGATTAGGTCTGTTGACCCGTTCCGACTTCAGCCCATCTCTTTCTAGGTCTGCCCACATCTCGGGTGCCTTTAGGTTTGTATTTTGTTATTTGTTTTGGATACCTATCTTCATTCATTCTGTCTATGTGTTGCTTCCATTTTTGTCTATATGTATCTATTTTATCAGTTATTGCAAATATTTCAAGTTCCTGTCTTATTTCTGTGTTCTTGATTCTGTCTTCCTTAGTGCACCCTTTAACAGATCTCAAAGATTTCATTTCTGCCGCCGTTATCCTACTTAGATCTTGTTTTTTATGTATCCAGGCTTCTGATCCATA
This sequence comes from Diploptera punctata, assembly GCA_030220185.1. Taxonomy (NCBI): domain Eukaryota; kingdom Metazoa; phylum Arthropoda; class Insecta; order Blattodea; family Blaberidae; genus Diploptera; species Diploptera punctata. Next base: position 1,084,502 of record JASPKZ010007418.1, on the reverse strand, counting down.
GAGCAGTACCGGTACTGTCAACATTTTATAAAATTTCAATTGGGTCTCTCTTGTTGTTTTGTTATTTAGTGATCGTTTTATCGTACCACATATTCCCTGGAATTTTGCTATTTTATTATTTATATCATTATCATAATTAAATGAAATGTCACATCCTAGATAATTGAGATGGTTCACCTGTTCTATGATTTTGTTTCCTATTATTATTTTCGATCTTATTTGATTTTTCCCTTGGAATGACATTACCTTGGTTTTTTCTATGGATATTTTGAGACACAGACATGTATATTAAATAATTTTAGAATTATTGTAAATTGAATTTTAATTTCCTAGAGATATGTGTAATGAATATAAATTAAGCGCTACACCAATTTAGATTATTATCGTATAGAAAAAATATATAATCTACATCGTTTACCATTCAAACCTCTCACATTTTAATTAATCATAACTCTCAAAGTTTGCGGAATTATAAAATGAGGTTGGTATTAAATGAAAGAGAAACTCACCGATTTTTGTTTTCATTGTTGAAATTAATTCATCTGTCGCAAGTTGGACATTAATGACATATAACAAAATGGCGACTCCTAAGCAACCAGCACAAACTGTTTTCTGGTATGTTGAGACGAAGTCAATAATTACAGTGCAATGAAATTACCGGAGAGAATATGGAGGAAATGCACCTGAGGGGATGAGCATTAAGGCACGGCTTGAGAAGTTTCTGGCGACTGGAAGCGTTAAAAAAGAATAAGGAGATACTCGTATACGTGTTTCAGAAGAAAAGATTGAAGAAATTAGAGCAGGATTACAGAAAAAAGTACACAAAAATCAATTCGCCAACCTTTGTGGCAATGAAAATTCTTTGAGTTTCTGTTTCGTTTAATACCGGCCTCATTTCATAATCCCACATACTTTGTTAGTTATGATTAATTAAAATGTGAGAGGTTTGAATGGGACACCCTGTGTATTTGTTTAACTTCGTCAGGCTGCAGACTTTCTTACAACATTTCTGGCATTGATTGAATTGTAACCCACTTCTGAGGTTGGAGCACGTTGGAGATGGAGTAACCACACCCACCGGGAGAACCCTAAAATCCAAACTCAAACTAAATTATAGACCATGGGCAACCATATGCAAAATTTCCTTTACGGAAATATTCCTGTAGACTGATCGAGAATCTAATCTGGGACCACATGAACTGTTGTCAGAAGCTCTGACTACAAGATCGCGAGATTTATTATAATTATCATTAATATGTCCACCGCTGTGGTCTCGAGCTAGCGTGCTGCCTTGCCACGCAGCGGGCCCAGGTTCGATCCCCGGTCGGGGCAGTTTTTCTGGGTGAGGTTTTTATCGGGGTTTTTCCTCACCTGTAAGACAAATGTCAGGAAAACGTTAAGGCCCAAACGGTCCCCGATATCACATGGCCATCATCATCATCCTTATCATTATCATCACCATCCTTCACCGGTGTGGAAAACAACGGGAAGCTACCACACCTAAAAAATTCCATAGTAAAGCTGCAAGCATAGCATAGAAATGCTATGATTGCAGTGAAAGACCTGCCCTTGGGCAGAATTACTATGCATGGATGGATGGATGGAATGTTGGTGTGCATTCTTACAATATTGCGATCCTTTGGCAATAAATAAAATGATCTTGTTACCGTGATGAACATGCGTAACAATCGTTTCTCATTTGTTTTCAAACATCGCTTCTCATTTGTTTCCAAACATAGCTTCTCATTTGTTTTCAAACATCGCTTCTCATTTGTTTCCAAACATAGCTTCTCATTTGTTTTCAAACATCGCTTCTCATTTGTTTCCAAACATAGCTTCTCATTTGTTTTCAAACATCGCTTCTCATTTGTTTCCAAACATAGCTTCTCATTTGTTTTCAAACATCGCTTCTCATTTGTTTCCAAACATAGCTTCTCATTTGTTTTCAAACATCGCTTCTCATTTGTTTCCAAACATAGCTTCTCATTTGTTTTCAAACATCGCTTCTCATTTGTTTCCAAACATAGCTTCTCATTTGTTTCCAAACATCGCTTTTCATTTGTTTCCAAACATAGCTTCTCATTTGTTTTCAAACATCGCTTCTCATTTGTTTCCAAACATAGCTTCTCATTTGTTTTCAAACATCGCTTCTCATTTGTTTTCAAACATCGCTTCTCATTTGTTTCCAAACATAGCTTCTCATTTGTTTTCAAACATCACCGTTTACATTAAATAAACACATATTTTAAAATAACTATTTAAATAATGATTTAATGATTGAAAATAATAAAATGAAAATAAATGTTCTTCCTTTACTAATATTCTTGTATCCAATTAATGTTTTAAATTCTTTATGAAGAGTTCTTAAAATAGAATTTCATAGAATGAAATTTCGTGAAGGAATAAGACAAAACGTTGAAGGAATAATTATTAATCCCAAAAATGTTCTAATTCAGTTTAGTGAAAGATTATAAACTCTTGTTGAGGGATCATATGTTAGTAAACGGCTTAATTTTATTCGTTAAATAGTCCTAACAAATGCCACGAGTGATTTCCAAATTATCATAAGTAATGCCACGAGTGATTTCCAATTTATCTAGAGAATTTGGAAATCAAGAGTGGCATTTGTTAGGACTATTTAACGAATAAAATTACGCTGTTTACTCACAAATCATTATTTAACTATAGTTATTTTAAAATATTTATATAATTAATGTAAACGGCGATGTTTGAAAACAAATGAGAAGCGATAGGTACGCGTCATCTGCTTCTTTTGTTTATCACTGCAACCAGATCATACTATTTATTGCCAAAAGAACGCAATATTGTAAGAATGCTCTCTAGTGGAGAAAAAATGAAACACATCAAACTGTATATTAATTCATTTCTGATGTCGTATGATGTAAATATGACAATTATATTTTTCTGGATTATTACCTGGGAAAAAATACATTTAAGAAAGTGCAAAACAGTGGTTTCTTTTTTTGGTGGTATAATCAATTGATACAAAAGGTTTTTATATTAACTCCTGCAAGCGCTATGTGTTGACATCTTATATATACAATCTGGTAGCCGTATTTCTTTATATGTTCAGTCACTGCAAATAATGGTCAGACCTGTTCAGAATATTAGAAAGGAAGAGCTTTCTTTAATTTGGTAAATTTAACACTGATAAATATTTCGTGAAACACGACTCTGATTGGTTGTAAAACAGAAATCATTGCAACGTGATTGGCCATTGACTCCCATTTGGGGCATGAGTTAAACAGTCTAGATAAATTCACTCCCTCACTCTGTGAGTCGTGAATTGGAAATCACTCGTGGCATTACTTATGATACTTAATTCTGCTTTGGACAAACAAGCTTGATCTGTACATGATGCTGACACAGTTCAGCACTGAATTATTGAAAACATTCAACACACAAAAAAACTAATATAAACAGAGATTGAAGGCCTGTCTTGTGCATAGCTGCTGGCAATGTTTCTCGTGTCAGTGTATCGAATAAGGGTGCGTGTGCTGCTAGGGGAGGTTTGTGATGAATGAAGCTCGTCAATAACACAGACTTGAAAATTGCAATTTTATGAGCAATCACGTTTCCCGAAGTCACACACCACTAGATTCTTAATGTCATATCCCATCTGTCGATATATTATGTCAATTCCATAGTGACATATTCGTTTTGTCTAACGGTTCAAAATGGTTCCTCTCTTCACATTTTTATGCTTCATCGAGTGTTTAAATTATATCAGATCTCTCAGATAAAACATTTGATGGATGCAATACATAACTACATGGAGTCTGTGAAAAATGGTCTATTAAAACAAGCCATGAAGCTATTTATTCTTCTTCTTCTTCTTCTCCCTTTCAAGTATTAGGCCAAGGCCTGTTACGATCATATAGAAAATTTTCCCTCCAGCGTTTCATAGGACGGCCCAGAGATCTTCGTCCTCTTGGTATATAATTATAAACAGCTTTGGGGATCTGATTTGAACTCATTCTTTCAAGATGGTGTTTCCAATTTAGTTGGTACTGTTTAATATATTTCAAAATTGGCATAGTCTTCAATTGCTATTTCTTATACTCCACGTATACTTCATCGGAATAAGGCAGTAGTGTGTTGCACTTGGAACAATAAAAAAAGGTTTTTAATAAGGTACTTTATAAGGATAAATGGTATTGGATTAGTGGGTATGGGATTTATGATAGGTTTTTTCTCGTGATGTGAGGAATTTGGGCTCGCGGTCTAGCCAGAATTGGTTCGTATTGGGTCGGAGAGCGATGCGATCTTTCTCAGGGAAAACAATAGGATTTATGGCGCCCGTATAGAGTCTCAACACATATTATGTGAAGCACAAAACGAAGCTTATTAATTTAAATTTTATCAATACAGTTTTTTACATATATATTAACTGTGTCTGAAGACGATGGCGTTGAATTTGTCCTTGAACTGATTTTACCGACTATTTAACTCAAATGGGAGTCAATGACCAAACACATTTCAATGCTTTTTTATTTACAACCAATCATAGTCGTGTTTCGCCTAGAATTTACCAACTAAAGTTTATCATAAGTAATGCCACGAGTGATTTCCAAATTATCCATAAATTCACGACTCACGAAGTGAGGAGTGAATTTATCTAGAGAATTTGTAAATCAAGAGTGGCATTTGTTAGGACTATTTAACGAATAAAATTAAGCTGTTTACTCACAAATCATTATTTAACTATAGTTATTTTAATATATTTATATATTTAATGTAAACGGCGATGTTTGAAAACAAATGAGAAGCGATAGGTACGCTTCATCTGCTTCTTTTGTTTTATCACTGCAACCAGATCATACTATTTATTGCCAAAGGAACGCAATATTGTAAGAATGCTCTCTAGTGGAGAAAAAATGAAACACAAAAAATTGTATATTAATTCATTTCTCATGTCGTATGATGTAAATATGACAATTATATTTTTCTGGATTGTTACCTGGGAAAAATACATTTAAGAAAGTGCAAACAGTGGTTTCTTCTTTTGGTGGTATAACAAATTGCTACAAATGTTTTATATTAACTCCTGCAAGCGCTATGTGTTGACATCTATGCACTGTATATACAATCTGGTAGCCGTATTTCTCACAGGCTCAGTCACTGCAAAAATAATGGTCAGACCTGTTCAGAATATTAAAAAGGAGGAGCTTTCTTTAATATGGTAAATTTAACACTGATAAACACTCTGATTGGTTGTAAAACAGAAATAATTGAAACGTGATTGGTTATTGACTCCCATTTAGGGCATGAGTTAAATAGTCTTTTAAAACAAACCATTAAACTATTTCTGATACTCTACATATACTTCATGAGACTAAGGCAGTAGTGTGTTGCACTTCTCCATCATTCTTAGACCAAATTCGTCTCGATAATTTTCTTCTTCTTCTTCTTCTTTACTTCACGGGCTAGGCAAATTGCCTGTTCCGCCTCACAGTTGTTCTGTCCATCTTTCCACTGGCCTTCCTACATTACTTGAACCTCTTGGCTTGTAGTTGAATGCTGCTCTTGGTAATCTTGTTACATTCATTCTTTCCACGTGTGTAAACCATTTCTCTCTATATTCTCTGATTTTCTCATCCAATGGATATATATTTAACTCTGTTCTTATATCTTCATTCTTTATCCGATCAAATGTTGTGGAGCCTTTTGTTCTTCTAAGGAAGTTCATTTCTGCGCTTTGTATTCTACTTTGCAATTTTTTGGTCATTACCCAAGTTTCGCTCCCATAAAGTAATGCAGGAACTGCCAATGTTTTATAAAACTTGAATCTAGTATCTCTTCTTGTTTTATTCTTTAATGTTTTATGTATAGTTCCGCATATCATTTGAAATTTCGACAGTTTCATATGTATGTCTCTTTCAGCTTTTGTGTTTATAGTAAAATTACAACCCAAATAATTAAAATGTGTTACTTGTTCCAGCAACTCATCTCTCTCGATCATTTTAATATACACAATCTCTCGCTAGACAGAGTGGGTGAAAGAAGAACAATGCTGGAACTCATAAAGAGGAAATGAAATTGGATTGGCCACTGGCTAAGAAGAAACTGCCTGCTAAAGGATGCTCTAGAAGGAATGGTCAATGCAAAGAAAGTTAGAGGCAGAAAAAGACATCAGATGATAGACAATATTAAAATAAATGGTTTGTATGCAGATACAAAAAGGAAAGCTGAGTTAAGGAAAGAGTGGAGAATGCTGAGTTTGCAGTGAAAGACCTGCTCTTGAGCAGAACACTATGAATGAATGAGTCTCTCGCTCAGTGAAACACATTATGACTGTTTCGTTTATCTCTTAGCACCCCTTACAAGTCGCAATCGTTTTTATTATACGCCGATAACAGGAAATCACTACCGGCATAAGTAAGAAAGCAGCTGATATCACTTTTGCATGAATCACCCTCCTCTCCCAACTACATGCGCGTGTGGACGGCGGGTTGTCATGGTTATCAAATCCACCAACTCAGGAGTTGTATTACTACTCTATAGTTTGCAAGAAGCTGATATCACGTTTGCATGACTCACCTCCTCTCCCCACTACATGCGCATGTGGACGGCGGGTTGTCATGGTTATCAAATCCACCAACTCAGGAGTTGTACTACTACCCTATAGTTTAAATATGATATTTTTTACTGGATTTTAATGCCTTGAAGTTAAAAGCGGCTGATAATACAGGGTCATCAAAAAAAGGTTGCAGCAATTTAAAAAATCATATGTTCCGTTGTAATTTAGATAAATTAATATCCTGCAAACTAATAGGGAATTCATCGAGTTCGTTTAGATGTGACTGTACTTCGGCCGTGAACTTCAGCCGATGTGCAGAATTGGCTTCTTTTTTTATTTAGAATACTATCAAAGGAGATGTTTACTTAGACGTGCTAAAACAATACGTTTTCCCACAAGTAGACTAATTTGACAAAGAAAATAACGTAACGTTATTCTTTCAACAAGATGGCACGCCCCAGCACTTTTCCCAACAAGTTCGAGACGCTCTGCATGCAAGATTCCCTGATCGGTGGATTGGTAGGTCCGGTCCTATTCAATGGCCTCCTTGAAGCCCCGACTTGACACAGTAAAAAAATTGTGTACAGTGAACCGATCAGAAATCTGCAACATTTAAGGCAAAGGATCACCGATGCTGTTACAACAATCACGCCTGCGATGATACAGCGCTGTTGGGCCGAAATCGACTATCGGCTGGATGTTTGTAGAACATCGAACAATGAACACGTAGAAACATTCTGAGGTACGAAAACAAACTTTTTGAGTTGTTAAATGTAACAAATAAATACTCGTTTTAATATTTCAAATAGTTCCTGAGCTATGATTGACTGAAATTGCTGCAACGTTTTTCGATTACCCTGTATTTTGATCCGGCCTCTGTACATCACAACATTTCTCTGAGACAAATTTCAAAGTAGGTTTCGTTGAAAGTTCCCCTGTAAGAATTTGAATATTTAAAATATTTTAAAACTAGTTCAAAAAAAGGTAATTCATATTGTCCTACCTACGACGATTACAGATTTAATATCTAAAATCAATGCAACTTTTCACCATAACTTTGCAGATCTTGATATTTTCTTTACACTTGATTTCTCATTGGAAAAAAGGAAGAATGATAACTAGCCTCAAATATAGATAAAATAAACCATATTCCATATTTAAACGGTTTTCTGCAGCTTTCTAATCCCTTTCACGGTCATTTTGCTTTCCCGAATTGTATATATTACTATTGTAACAACAATCTTTATACATCAAATGATTATCAATCCACTTGAATTTTGAGAAGAAAAAAATATAATTTATGGATTATGGATGAAAAGCCTGACTATAAACAATGTTCTTTACAGTTTTGTGTTTATTGACGATCTTAAATTATTGTTTACATAGAGAAATTCCAGATAAATTAATAATTTAAATAATACACAAACAAAATATACTAGTAGCAACTTACAACATTTGGCGATATGTACTTCTACGCCGTAATATGTACCAGTACAGAACATAAACTTACCTGAAACAAAGAAAATAACAAAATTTTAAACTATAAATAACACATATATATATTATAAACTATAGGTCTACTTGTATTCTTAAAATATATAAAACTGTTATTTTCCTACTTAGTCTATACTATATGGATGCTAAACATGTCTTCTTACTTTAACGGAGAAGAAAAGATTACGGCTCGAATCTATGAACGCATTAGACCGTAAAAGTCGTTCTCTGCTGAGATAGTAGTATCCAAATACGTTTTTGCGTACTCAAAAATCTGTTCATGTGATAATAATTGTTGAAATTCCTAAGCTACCTGCCGAGGTGACTTAGGAGAGAAACGAATCGTCCGATGGGAACCGATGTACTTTGAAACCTTGCTACTTTTTCCAAGATGTCGGACCTTGAAGACTTCGATCTTGTTTTCGGTAGAGGAATTTGATAGAGTCTACCAAAGAATTCAACTGGAAGAACAGGAGAATCGGCGTAATATTGCGCGACGCAGACGTCGTTGTATACGGTATTATTTGCGGGACGCAAGCGTAAATGCGTGCCTCTAGCAGACGAAGATAACGGAAGTGGTTTTATCGCTGAGAATCCTGGGTAATTTCTTGCCAATATTACGAAAACGACGACTTTCATGCATGACCAGTTAGTGGGTCGCTAATTCGATCTTTGCACTTGCTCACGGTGAGTCAGCTCACCAGTGATTGGAAGTAATTTGAGTAGAGAATAATGTATTTGCATGCGGCCCTACGAGTATCTGCGAATAAAGTTCTTAACAAGATGTATGTGATAAAAAGTGGCGTGTACTATATCAATTAATATATTTGATAATAAACAGATATCGGTAAAAGTAAAGTCTCTAAGAAGAAAACGTAAAAACCATAAAAAAAACACCCCACGCTCTTGATGGTAAAATCTTTTTTTTTATAACTCTACTTTCATTCTAGACATGTTGGAGATGATTTTTTCTTGGCCACTTTAATTTTATCCCATGCGTGATGGGAATCAAAATTATTTTTCATTTTTTTAGTTCGGTTTTCTAATAAAGCGTGTTGTTTTAGTTTTAATACATATGAAAATCAAATAAAACTCAGTTTCATTTTTACTTAATTAATTTTAAACTATTATTTATTTTAAAGAAAGTTTAATTCAATACTTTTTTTCTCCCCCCACGGGCTAGACCTTGTCGTGGTGGATGGTGCTCAGTACCTAATGACCCAAACGACTAGATAGGGAAGTCTAGCTTGCTATCTAGTAAGAGGAGGAGGGAAGCGAACTAGCTCCAACGTGGAATACCCCAACGGCTTCAGAAGCGGATGAAGAAAATTGTTCTCAACGGTAAAGAAGGCGGAAGAGGAAACCTGCAAGCCAAGGGGTAGATGGGACTCCAAAGCTTTGGTTAGCAACCCGTCTAGGAAAAGGAAACTCCGAAATAAATCCCCGATCCACTAGGAAGGTGGTTGTGCGTCTGGGCTGGCAACCCGACCTTGTAAAAATCTTCCAAACTCATCCATCTCACAGTGTTCAGCCGGACGGATTTAATGGACAACGACTTAAGAATAAAACAAGAAGAGATACTAGATTGAAGTTTTATAAAACATTGGCAGTTCCTGCAATACTTTGTGGGAGCGAAACTTGGGTGTTGACCAAAAAATTTCAAAGTAGAATACAAAGCGCAGAAATGAACTTCCTTAGAAGAACAAAAGGCTGCACAAGATTGGATCGGATAAGGAATGAAGATATAAGAACAGAGTTAAATATATATCCACTGAATGAGAAAATCAGAGAATATAGAGAGAAATGGCTTACACATGTTGAAAGAATGAATGTAACAAGATTACCAAGAGCAGCATTCAACTACAAGCCAAGAGGTTCAAGGAACGTAGGAAGGCCAGTGAAAAGATGGACAGAACAACTGTGAGGCGGAACAGGCAATTTATGCCTAGCCCGTGAAGTGAAGAAGAAGACTTTTTTTTCTGAGTTAACCGTGTTTCTATCAAACACAGTCTCAGAGTGATGACAAACTAACATATTTCCTTCCACTAAAAATGAATAGTTTGCTTTCCATTTAGTGTAAATAAATGTTTTACAAGTTTTAAAGAGAGAACTGGTGAATTACAAGTAAATTGCTGTTAATATTGATCAATGCAAACCACCACCATGTTTCAATATCGATAGCATATTCATTTCAGAATATAGTCTGCAAGATTAATTACACTGTACAATTGTAAGTTTATAGTCGTTTCAAAGCTAAAAATTAAAAACGAGGTAGTTATGGAGAGTTCACAGCACAGATTCATTTGTAACCAATCACAGGACTAGGCTGGTATTAAAATAGTAGACCACTCTACTGTCATAAGCAATATCCAGTAACTGACCATTATCATTATCATTATTATTTATCGTCATATATGTATCATTGGTAGGATGCAATGAATTGGGTCCTCTGTACGGACAACAGATTGTTTAAAAGGGTTGCATACCCTGCTATACTTACAACTCACTGAATAATTGACGTCTGTTTATGAATTCGTGTCCCGATAGATGGAAACTCTATTTACAGTCGTCCAACGAATTCTGTTTCCATCCAACACAATTAAAATTTTAATCTCACAATGCCCAGTTCTATATAAAAACTTCAAAAAAACATACGTTTTACTTTAACGTCAAAGTATACAGACACAAAAAACACACAACAATAAAGAATTACTAGCAGGCTCGAAATGCATCAATAAGTATGTTTTCGGAATCGCAGAAGACGAAAATGATAGTTTTTTTTCAGTCACCTAACCATAGTAAGATATTTCGACAACATTTAAGAAATGATCGTTTCCGTGAGAGTCGCAGGCGCAATTCTCTCTCAAACTGGTCACCCTTCTTTTTCTTTTGCGCGATTTTATTTCTCTTAGGGATTGCTAAACCCTCAGGAACGCACAGGTATACAAAATTTCCTGTTTGCCACTGACAAATATATGAATTAGTGGCTTGTAATACCTCGTTCTGTGCAGTTCGTCTTACATTACATCATTGTGATTGTGAAGTGCTAGTGGCTTGTAATACCTCGTTCTGTGTAGTTCGTCTTACATTACATCATTGTGATTGTGAAGTGCTAGTGGCTTGTAATACCTCGTTCTGTGTAGTTCGTATTACATTACATCATTGTGATTGTGAAGTGCTAGTGGCTTGTAATACCTCGTTCTGTGCAGTTCGTCTTGCATTACATCATTGTGATTGTGAAGTGCTAGTGGCTTGTAATACCTCGTTCTGTGCAGTTCGTCTTACATTACATCATTGTGATTGTGAAGTGCTAGTGGCTTGTAATACCTCGTTCTGTGTAGTACGTCTTACATTACATCATTGTGATTGTGAAGTGCTAGTGGCTTGTAATACCTCGTTCTGTGCAGTTCGTCTTACATTACATCATTGTGATTGTGAAGTGCTAGTGGCTTGTAATACCTCGTTCTGTGTAGTTCGTCTTACATTACATCATTGTGATTGTGAAGTGCTAGTGGCTTGTAATATCTCGTTCTGTGTAGTTCGTCTTACATTACATCATTGTGATTGTGAAGTGCTAGTGGCTTGTAATACCTCGTTCTGTGTAGTTCGTCTTACATTACATCATTGTGATTGTGAAGTGCTAGTGGCTTGTAATACCTCGTTCTGTGTAGTTCGTCTTACATTACATCATTGTGATTGTGAAGTGCTAGTGGCTTGTAATACCTCGTTCTGTGTAGTTCGTCTTACATTACATCATTGTGATTGTGAAGTGCTTAGTGGCTTGTAATACCTCGTTCTGTGTAGTTCGTCTTACATTACATCATTGTGATTGTGAAGTGCTAGTGGCTTGTAATACCTCGTTCTGTGCAGTTCGTCTTACATTACATCATTGTGATTGTGAAGTGCTAGTGGCTTGTAATACCTCGTTCTGTGCAGTTCGTCTTATATTACATCATTGTGATTGTGAAGTGCTAGTGGCTTGTAATGCCTCGTTCTGTGTAGTTCGTCTTACATTAGATCATTGTGATTGTGAAGTGCTAGTGGCTTGTAATACCTCGTTCTGTGCAGTTCGTCTTACATTACATCATTGTGATTGTGAAGTGCTAGTGGCTTGTAATACCTCGTTCTGTGTAGTTCGTCTTACATTACATCATTGTGATTGTGAAGTGCTAGTGGCTTGTAGTACCTCGTTCTGTGCAGTTCGTCTTACATTACATCATTGTGATTGCGAAGTGTCGATATATGCATTATTGTGTATCGTTATAAAGAAATTGAATTAAAACAATCTACTGTAACATATTTTAATACATAAGTTTTAGTGTTTTTATAATTTTGCAATGTCTCGCCGCTGTAAGAATTCTCCTAATTTATTGTCTTACGTATGTGGAGAGCATTGTATAAAATCTCAGCGCAGAACTAGTTACAAAGGCGTACAAATTATATTTCGGGAACTATAGTAAATTTGGAGATATTGATAAATAATCAATTGAGTTGGCGTTTACTTGATGAAAATCCATATTTATTAATTAAATAAAATAAAACGTAGTTTTATTTGATTTTCATATTTATTATATAATTCAGTGACAGCTGTTTCGGTATACTGTACCTTCTTCAGACATGTTAACAAATTATGAATATTGTTCCAACTGATCTAAGCAACAATACAACAATATTTATTTAAATTTTTTAATTTAACAAAGGGGATTCATTCAAATCAAGTTGAGAATTTAACAGTTTTTACTACTTTTAAACTTATTAATTTCTACAGCCTCCAAAAGATCTAACTTCTTACCCTTATCACAAATATGTAAAATTTCAAAATTTGGATCGAAACAATGATTAAATTGGAATAGGTGGTTAGCATAGTTTGAATTTTCTAAATTTATGTTATATGCTCTCATGTGTTCCTTTATCCGAGATATAAAAGGTCTACCAGTTTGTCCTATATAGACATTGTCACATGTGCCACACTTCAATTTATATACACCTGATAATTTTTCTTTTTTGTTTTGGTTTTATTGTTTTTTATTATATTTTGTAGAGTTTTATTAGTTTTAAATGCCACATTAATGTTCAACTTTTTAAAGTGTTTAGATATTTTATTTGAAAGTGGGCCTATGTATGACATTACGACATATTTCTTATTGTTTTCTTTGGGTACAGGAAAAACTTTGTTAATTGCTTTTTTGTAATTAATCTTCTTAATTAAACATTCTATAATTTCAGGGTCGTATCCATTATTAACAGCCAATTGTTTAATAATATTGAATTCATTATTATATTCCAAGGGTGAAAGAGGGATATTTAAAAGTCTATGAATGTAAGTATTAAAGGCTGCCATCTTATGAGTATATGGGTGAAGAGAAGAACTATGGATAGTGGTATCAGTATGAGATGGTTTGTTAACATGTCTGAAGAAGGTACAGTGTACCGAAACAGCTGTCACTGAATTATATAACAAAAATGAAAATCAAATAAAACTACGTTTTATTTTTATTTAATTAATAGATATTGATAAATATTGGGCCCCCAATTTTTGTTGTACAAACTGCCAAAGCATTTTAATAGGGTGGTTAAAAGGTTCGCATTCGTGCATGCCATTTGCCATTCCAATGTTGTGGAGGGAACCTACGGACCACATCACTGACTTATTTCTGTACGATCAATATATCTGGTTTCACTTAAAAAAATAAGCATTATCTTCAGTAGCCAAATTTGCAGTCAATCATGCGACCTGTTAAACATAGTGATTCTTCACCGAACTTGGGTGACGTCAGTGATGAACATTGCGAAAGGTTCCACGAAGACATTATCGAAATGGAACGGCGTTATAAAGGGAAATCAGTGACCAACATGCTTGTTGATTACTGCTGGCAACTTATCACAGACGCTTCGGAGCCATCTTATCGGCGTAAGTCATCCAGGAAGAAGTTTTGAAAAAGATGAGATTTTTGCTACAATTTAAGCATGTGTTGTAACGTAACTACTTATTTATCCTTCTTAGAAAAAATTATTTTAACTTTTTGGATCTTATATGATTTGGTTTTACATAGATCAATTGCTTCTAGCAATATTATTGCAAAAACAATTAAAATAAGTGAAATAAGCAATCATATGCGAAATATAACGAAAAACGTTCAACACGTCCTCGCAAAAAACTGTTAGGTGATAGAGAAAAACGGACTTCGAATTCGAAATCAGCGCATGCCAATTAACTAACATCACCTATTTTCATTTCTGCGAGCGACAAAAAGTTCAAATTTGTTGTTGTGTGTAATTATCTTTAAAGTACACCGTGTCCCATTCAAACTTCCACATTTTATTTAATCATATCTCTCAAATTATGCGGAATTATGAAACGAGATTGTCATTAAAAGAAAGAGAATCTCAAAGAATTTTTGTTTTCATTGTTGCAGTTAATTCATCTGTCGCATGTTGGACAATAATTACATAAAACAAAATGGCCAGCACAAACTGTTTTGAGGGTATGCACCATTTTAAACAATCTGTTGGCCTAACGGAAATTCAATGAAGTGAAAACTAACGTATATCTCTGTCTTTCCGCTTTATATTTTTTCCATATTGTGTAGAAATATTCTTCCGTTTCCGCGATGGACAGATTCCGTTTTATGCAAAATAAATACACGTAAAATTACTGTTATTTCGACGGGACAAATAAATTTGTTCGCATTGGACAGATTTCCGCATTATTCACAATCCGGATTAAACACGTTTTACTCTATAACTCGACCATCCATCTTCCGTATCAGTAAAACTCGAAGCAACAGACTTTTCTCCGAACGTGACGTAATGAAACATGCCTAGACATTAATAAATACAAGCTAATATACATACGTTAAATTCAAACATGTTACAGATGGCATGTCATTTGTCACAAGGTATGGGGTTATATAACTTCAGGTATACAAATGTATGCGATTTGCAATTTTTTTATATTTAGAATTAATGGTTGATATTTGGTACGTATTACTGGACAACACACCAATCTTCTATACCAATCATCATCATCATCGTCCTTTCAAGTATTAGGTCCAGTGGCCCGTTACGGTCTCCCGCCATCTCCGAAAAGGTCGACCCACAGATCTTCTGCCTCGAGGAATAAAAATGCGAATCAACATACTTTTCTCCAAACGTAACCGAATCAAATATTCCAAGGCATTATTAAATATGATTTAGTACACTCACACATTAAATTCAAACATATCAAAGATAACATGACATTTGTAAGGAGATCTGGGGTTATATAACTTAGGTAAAAAGTAAATAATAGTTTAAAAAAACTAAAACAACACGCTTTATTACAAAACCGAACTAAAAAATGAAAAATAATTTTAATTTCCAACACGCTTGGGATAAAATTAAAGTGGTCAACAAAAAAACCATCTCCAACACATATAGAATAAAACTAGAGTTATCATAAATTTTCGATTTTTTAAGCCATTTTTCGAAAAATTCGTGCATTTTTTCGGATTTTCGAGTGCATCAAAATATCCTCTATATTAGACTTAAAATAGTCTATTTTAACATATGAGTTCCATAACCATAAATAATGCCACGAGTGATTTCCAAATTATCGATAAATTCACGACTCACGAAGTGAGGAGTGAATTTATCTAGAGAATTTGGAAATCAAGAGTGGCATTTGTTAGGACTATTTAACGAGTAAAATTAAGCTCTTTACTAAAAAAATAATTATTTGAATATAGTTACCGGTATTTTAAAATATTTATATAGTTAATGTAAACGGCTTTGTTTGAAAGCAGATTAAAAATGTGAGGTTATGTAGGCTATATTAACTGCAACTCGATCATATTATTTATTGCCAAATAGGATCTCAATATTGTAAGAATGCACTCTAGTGGAGAAATATTGAAATATATCAAACTATTATAATCAACATTATAGGTTAATAATTTATATTTTGAATAAACAACTCAGTAAAATCACTGAGACTATTCATTATTTGCTATATTCAATGTATTTGTAGGAGAAAAATAATGGTCTAACCTGTTCAGAATATTAAAAAGGAGGAGCTTTCTTTATCACAAAAGCAGGAGCTGATAAAGATAAATCGATAAAGAGCGAGGTGAAACACGAATGTCATTGGTGTAAAACAGAATTCATTGAAACGTGATTGGTAATTGACTACCATTTGCGACATGAGTTAAATAATCAACAAAAAATAATAATTTTACCATCAAAAGCGTGGGGTGCTCTATATCAATTAATATATTTGATAATAAACAGATATTGGTAAAAGTAGTCTCCAAGAAGAAAATGTAAACATCATAAAAAGTACCAGTACTTCTCTCTTCTCTCGCGGCATGATAGTTGAACGAAGCGTCACACCTACACGACTGAACTAGTTCTATTGTAGAAAGAAATTGAAGTACTTGTGACGTGGACTTGATGTACAGGCCATAATTCCGAAAAAAAAATGCCGATCCTGTTCCGGCTCAGCAGACTATCAAGCATTCCTACCACGTGCTTATCAGTAAATCCGTGGCATGATTATTACAGATTACTAAAGCGGACAAGACGGTACGTAAAATAACAAGGTTAGTGTGACTCAATTTCTCAACCTTGGTTCAATTTATGATCGCAAGTTCGCTATTTCTCATAAGTAATGCCACGAGTGATTGCCAAATTATCGATAAATTCACGACTCACGAAGTGAGGAGTGAATTTGTCTAGAGAATTTGGAAATCAAGAGTGGCATTTGTTAGGACTATTTAACGAATAAAATTAAGCTGTTTACTCACAAATCATTATTTAAATATAGTTATTTTAAAATACTTATATATTTAATGTAAACGGCGATGTTTGAAAACAAATGAGAAACGATAGGTACGCTTCATCTGCTTCTTTTGTTTATCACTGCAACCAGATCATACTATTTATTGCCAAAGGAACGCAATATTGTAAGAATGCTCTCTAGTGGAGAAATAATGAAAGAAACACATCAAACTGTATATTAATTCATTTCTGATGTCGTATGATGTAAATATGACAATTATATTTTTCTGGATTATTACCTGGGAAAAAAATACATTTAAGAAAGTGCAAACAGTGGTTTCTTTTTTTTGGTGGTATAATCAATTGCTACAAATGTGTTTATAACTCCCGCATGCGGCATGTATTGACATTCATGCACTATATATACAATCTGGTAGCCGTATTTCTTAGAGAGTCAGTCACTGCAAAATAATGGTCAGACCTGTTCAGAATATTAAAAAGGAGGAGCTTTCTTTAATATGGTAATTATAACACTGATAAATATTTCGTGAAACACGACTCTGATTGGTTGTAAAACAGAAATCACTGAAACGGGATTGGTCATTGACTCCCATTTGCGGCATGAGTTGAATAGTCACGTAAAATATCAGCAAAGTTTCATCATGTAGTTGACTGAACCCTATTCCATATCCTATATACAAAGAAAAAAGAATAAATCTGAAAACTCTGGGATGTTAGTGGGACATTAGAGGCTGTCTACATATATGTAAGTAAAGTAAAGTAATCCCACTACAGGCCTCAGGAGGCCCTTGGTGTAGTAGGAGGTTAAGGCTCCCACTCTTTCTGGACAATCGGCACTTGATGTCAGCCGGGTTGTCAGCCCTGCGTGACGGCCGCCTTTATCCCCATAACAAGCATCTGATATTTCCGTTAGAGGCTGAGTCGACCCCAGGGCCATAGTGCCTCCAGAAGGTTTTGGTCAGTTTAAAAATCCTGACCCCACCGGGACTTGAACCCTCGACCTTCCGACTTTTAGCGCAGTGCCTTAACCATTACGCTACGGCATATGTGTATGATATTTAATATTAAGATTATCACTGGCTGTAAAAGGGAAAATGCTAAGGGGAAGACGTAGAGGAACCGACCTGCACATCTTCCTAGTGTCCAATCCCACCTTCACGTGGTGCAGCTGTTATTAACCATATAACTTATACGTATAACTTATGTGGTGAACGGACGGGATGGGCTACTCACCAATGGCACTTGTCAGGATCAGGTGAGATATTGACCGATATGTTATTACTTCCACTTACATACCATATCTCTTTTTTATCTTTCCTACCCAGTCTCTCTGAACTGAACACTTGTTGTTTTCCGACCCCGATGGTATTAGAGTATTCGAGGGCGAGGGGATCATTTCATCTTATCTTTTCTGCCAAATTCTTCCTAAAGGACAGATCAGGGTCTTAGCTGTAGTGAAAGCAGCTGATCTAAGGATGGACACCCGAAAAAAAATCCCTGGTCCTCCAGATTAGGGGTTGATGCGGTAGGCCAGCTCCCTCCCTTCAGAAAAAAAAATGCAATGCTATAAAACCTAATAGAGATAAGCCTGTCAGATTAAAAGGAAGACGAAGGAGAAACATCTACAGCCAGGAGATCGGATGGGCCCCACAAAATTGGCTATTGAGAATTGAACGATGTCAAAGACATTAATCAACCGATGATCTATCTAAATTTATCACTTCTCACTAAATGACAAATTCAATTTGAACAGAACAATATATAATCAATTGAGTTGGTGTTTACTTGAAAATTCACATTTTTAATAAAATAAAATAAAACTTAGTTTTATTTGATTTTCATATTTATTAAGATGTAATTCAGTAAAATATATGCCTAAATCGGGATTTGAACCCAATATATCTGGTTCTGTATACCAGTGCTTGAACGATTTAAGCTATTAGGCATCACGATTAAAACATAGATTTTTCTAGTATAAGAGAAAAATCTATGTTTAAATCGTGATGCCAAATAGCATAAATCGTTCAAGCACTGGAGTACAGAACCAGAAATATTTGCTTCAAATCCCGATTTAGGCATATATTTTTCACTTCAAATTTAATTTACATATAGTCGGCCGCGGTGGACTAGTGGTTATGCTCCTTGCCTCTGGTCCCGAGGGTCGCGGGTTCAAACACGGCCGTGGTCGATGGATTTTTTAGGACGGAAAAATCCAAGGAGCAAGTCCTCCGGGAGGTACTTTAAGCCGTGGGACCCGAGTCTGAAGTTTTTCAGGCTCGTAAAAAATCCTTAAGCCTGAATGAAAAGGCCTCTAAGCAAAATTTACCGAATTTTCCGGTCCTAGTACTACCTTGTTTTACTAGATGTCAGCATGAGGCGGAACGCTGACCACGTACCATTCAAAACGACATCTATACGAAAACAAGTGTAACTAAAATTAGTACGGTTCAAATTCTTACCTGTAGGGGGAGAGCGCCTTAATCTCTGTAAAGGAAAACATAGGCTTACATACAATACAATACAATATAAATGTATGTTGTGGAAAGCAACGGGAAGCTACCACACCTAAAATTCCCTAGTAAACCTGCAAAGCATAGCATGAAAAAGCAATGATTGCAGTGAAAGATCTGCCTTCGGGCAGAACACTATAGAATATGTATGTTCTATACCGAACAGTATAAAAATATTCTGTTTTGGCGCCGAAGCACGAATGGCGCGCTGATTACAGTCCTCATATAAGGAAGAAAATCTCAAGAAATTTAGCCATATATGGGTCTAACGCCCAGTTTCATGAGGACATCTACAATAAATAGTAACTGCAGGTTATGAAAACCAGCTATTTCTGTTTGGGTCCTGATATGCTGACAACATTTCACCCCTATACTGACCGGATAATCTTCCACTTCTGACTAAAATATTTTGATGTGAGGCCTGGTCTGCAATTAGCTTGTAGACCAAGGGTCATGGAGATGTAGTAATAACACTGAGAAACAAAAAAAAAATTGTCTCAGAAAGAAAAATGTGATTCTGATAGTATTTTTTCTCCTGAATTCAAATATGATATCAGTTTTTCTCCATCACGCAAGGTTTCCGAGAGACAGGAATCTGTAATTTCAAACACTTTAATATTTTCTACATTCGTAACTACACAATATTCGAACATTCGGGCTCACCTAGAAAGTAAGAAATGACATTTTCTGCTATATTTCGCTTGTGGAGCATCCTTCTTGATGGTCCAAAAATAATCGGCCAGCATATTACGATTCCATTTGCCTTGATATCTCTTTTCCATAGCTGAAATCTCCTGAGTTAGCTCATTTGGTTTTATTTTACAATGGACAAAAGTTTAATAAAAAATTATTATTTAAATCCATTAATTTAAATTGAAATAAAAAAACTGTGGGTGATGGAGAAATTCCGAATACATATCTGAAAACACGATAATAAACTGCATTAAATACAACTATTGGTACTCATGAGACAAAAATCATGTTGACCAGTGTAAATAGTTGTATACAGTTACTTAATCCGCAGTTTCTCGGAGATTAATCTGTGAATGGTTCTAAGAAGAGTATACATTTAACTACGAATGTCCAAACGGAGCGCGCATGTTAAATGAAAATACAATTAGTTGAAACGTGGAATTCAACTGGGAGAGACAATTGCTGAATAACAGCTTCACTGCTTTTCATCCACAAAGTCTGAATATTCTTCTCGAAAAAAACCGGAAGATATATTATTATTATTAGCTCATACCCGGCCGTGCTCTGCTACGTCTAAATAAATGAAGATTAATGTGCTTTTAAGATTCGTTGACTAAGTGATAGGAAAAAATAATTTTATTTTTTTTTAGTTTTTTAGATCCCCCGTGACAAGGCAAGCACACTATTCCGCGAACACAGCAGTGGGACAATAACACAGCTTTTTATAGCAGCGTTTCTAATTATAAAATATTTGATCCAAATGCAGTTGCAATCTTTTCTGGCAATAATCTACAAATCAGGTCTTTGGGAACGATTGGGGGAGAATAACATTATCCATGATTTGGAAGAAGTAGATTATACAGGGAAGACTGGGAAACATTAGCTCAGGATAGAGATGTATGGAGAACTTATGTCCGCGCGGCCATGAATCTACGGGTTTCATAGTGCCAGTGAGTTAATTATTTACTTACGTCAACAATAAATCGTGTTATAATCAAATGTTTTCTACCTCTCCTCATATCAATCTTCTCTTAGTAGATCGTGATTTCGAGACCATAACGGTCTCATCTTCAGTACAAGCTTGGCGACTGATGTTATGTCAATCGCAAGAAACACTTAAGATTGTACTGAAGATGAGACCGTTATGGTCTCGAAATCGCGATCTACTTAGAAGATTTCTATGAGGAGAGGTAGAAAACATGTGATTTTATCATAAATTAAACCTAATGTTGATTACTTACTTACTCACTGGCACTATCGAACCCTTAGGTTCATGGCCGCGCGGTCATAAGCTCTCCATACATCCTTATCCTGAGCTAATGCTTTCCAATCATTCCCTGTATAATCTACTTCCTCAAATCATAGTTAATGTTATTCTCCCACCTAATTCTTGGTCTACCGTCTGGGCGTTTTCCCTCTGACTTTCCTACAAGAAGCTTCCATGCAAGTCTTTCATTCCCCATACGTGCAACATGTCCTGCCCATCGGATTCTACGAGACTTAACTGTTCTTATTATATCTGGCTTCCTATAAATACCATGTAGTTCATTGTTAAGTAGTCTTCTCCATTCACCTGTTTGTTCATCTCTCTTTGGTCCAAACATTTTCCTAAGTACTTTATTCTCAAATACTTGTAATCTCCTTTCCTCCCTTAAAGTAAGAGTCCATATTTCGCACCCATATAATATCTTCTTCTTCTTCCTTCCAAGTATTAGGCCAAGGCCTGTTACGATCCTATAGAAAATTTTCCCTCCAGTGTTTCATAGGACGGCCCAGTGATCTTCGTCCTCTTGGTATATAATTATAAACAGCTTTGGGGATCCGATTTGAACTCATTCTTTCAAGATGGTGTTTCCAATTTAGTTGGTACTGTTTAATATATTCCAAAATTGGCGTAGTCTTCAATTCTTTTAAGATATCGGTGTTCCTTTTCCGATCCCATCTGGTGTAACCCGCTGTTCTGCGCATGAATCTCATTTCACAAGCCGTTATTCTGCTTTCATGTTGTTTTTTTAGTGTCCATTCTTCACTACCATAGGTCAACACTGGTCTAGCAAAAGTGTTATATAAACGTAATCTGGTGTTTTTTTGTACAAGGGATGGTTTCATAACTTGATCAATAATTCCTAACCTTTTATTATAACTAGTAACTTTTTCAGGGATATCCTTTTCATCCCAGATAGAGAGATAATATCCAAGATATTTAAATTGATTAGATCTCTCTAAAATTTTATTCTGGAGACAGATTTTACTTTGTATGGGGTCCTTCCCATGAAATGCCATAATTTTAGTTTTGTTAATTGATATTTCCATATTAAATTTGGCACCTATTTTTTGTAAATTATAAATTGATCGTTGCAAATCATATAATATAACTGGTAGAATAATAGTTTAATGTTTTTTGAAAGGAGTTGGGACATCAAGAGTCTGCTTAATTCCTGTGAAAAATTAAATAAATAAATCGTGTGATTTTTCCGCTTTTTATTTGAATTTTTGTTGAGGCATGGTGGCATAGAAACCCAGATTACTATTATTTTTAAGTGTAAATTATTATAAATTAAAATCCAACATAATTATCATGTAGTATTTTGCTTGATTTCTGTTTTTGTTAGCTGGAAGAGCTGCACGGTTAATATAGTGCTTCATTAAGAGAACCAACGCTGTCTCAAGGATAATATCTACCACCGCTCTGCTGACACAGGAAACTGAATCCAAATTAAAACTACCCTCATTTCTGGCACAAAAGTACCGACTGTTTTGGGGCGTGGATAGGGATTATAAAAGTAGCTGTCAACGAATGTATGAACTTGTTAGTAAATTATCATGAAATGTGAGCACGCATTAAAATTTTTCGTTATTTTATAAAAAGTATCTTCCTTTGGATTTGTTTCTCTCACAATTTTACTAGGTACATAAATTTATTAATCCTCCTGTTTTG
The DNA here is from genome assembly GCA_030220185.1 of Diploptera punctata. Taxonomy (NCBI): domain Eukaryota; kingdom Metazoa; phylum Arthropoda; class Insecta; order Blattodea; family Blaberidae; genus Diploptera; species Diploptera punctata. The sequence goes on along the minus strand of JASPKZ010007418.1, from coordinate 1,061,548 downwards.
GTCATGTGATCTATCTTAGAAGCTAATATTAAAACATTTAATAACTCTGAGCAACAAAAAATATTTTTTTTTGTCTCATCATCATCAACAACAACAACAAGGGTTAGGCCCAATGGACTGTTCCGATCTCATTATAGATCGAATTGGTCCTTCCATCTCTTCAATGGTCTTCCCAACGTTCTTCTCTCTTCTTCTTCTTCTACTACAAGGTTTAGGCTATGCAGCCTGTTCCGGCGAAGTTAAAAGTGGAGTCCATCTTCTACGTGGTAGGCCAACATCTCTTGTTCCTCTGGGATTATACAGGAAGGTTCTTTTTGGTATTCTTTCGTTGTTCATTCTCATTAAGTGTTCTGTCCATTTCTTATTATTTTCGCTGATTTTATCTTCAATTTTATATATATTTAATTCTTCTCGTATAGTTTCTTCTCCCTTTTGGTTTATAATTATACATTCTTCTTGGTATGCGCTGTTCATTCATTCGTAATACGTGCTGAAGATAAGCATTTTGGTAATATGTTATTCTTTCACAGAGATTAAATATATTAAGTTCTGTTCTTATATCTTCTTTTTCTTTTTATCGGTCCTTTGGTATCTTGCTATTGTCTCAGAAAGAAAAATATGTGATTCTGATAGTATGTTTTCTCCTGAATTCAAATGTAATATCGGGTTTTCTCCATCACGCAAGGTTTCCGAGAGACAGGAATATTTTCTACATTCGTAACTACACAATATTCGAACATTCGGACTCACCTAGAAAGTAAGAAATGACGATTTTCTGCTATATTTCGCCCGTGGAGCATCCCTCTTGATGGTCCAACAATAATCGGCCAGCATATTAAGATTCCATTTGCCTTGATATCTCTTTTCCATAGCTGAAATCATTTGAGTTAGCTCATTTGGTTTTATGGACAAATGGACGAAAAAACGTTTATTAAATAAATAATTATTTAAATCCATTAATTTAAATTGAAATAAAAAAACTGTGGGTGCTGGAGAAATTCCGAATACATATTTGAAAACACGATAAAAAACTGCATTACTTACAACTATGGGTACTCATGAGACAAAAATCATGTTGACAAGTGTAATCTATTGAGCTATGTAATTTCGTAGTCAGTATCAATTTTTACTTACATCAAACACGTCATCAACGACGGCCACTACATGAATACAATAGAACAAGGATCACCAATTGCGGACCGCGGTCCGGATTTGGACCCTGGGGCTTTGGTTTCCGGATCGGTTAAATATCGAATTAATACAAATTTTTAAAACCGGTTAAACATTGAATAAAACCAGTTTATGTCATGTTCCATCCATAGTAATTCTGCCCGAGGGCAGGTCCTTCACTGCAATCATAGCATGTTCATGCAATTCTTGCAGCTTTACTAGGGAATTGTAGGTGTGGTAGCTTTCTACACCGGTGAAGGATGATGATGGTGATGATGATAATGATAAGGATGATGACAATATGATTTTGGGGACCGTTTGGGCCTTAAAGTTTTCCTGACATTTGTCTTACAGGTGAGGAAAAACCCCGATAAAAACCTCACCCAGGAAAACTGGGATCGAACCCGGGCCCGCTGCGTGACAAGGCAGCACGCTACCTCGAGACGACAGCGGTGGACTATGTCATGTTATGATAGTATTATTGTTGGCTCGGTTGGCAGTAACTGCTTATGGCCGGAGATTTTACTGAAGATGGACGGGATTCCTAGTGAAACCTGGTATCGTGAAAAACACGAAATTTGTGAGGTGAGATGTTTAATATTAGTCTGACCATATATTAAGTTTATCACAAACTTATTAATAATTATTTGAATTAATAACTGTGTACCAACACTGGAGTAAGACAGGGATGTGGACTTTCACCGGTGCTTTTCATTATATATAATAATAAACGAATGGAGGAAAACACAACGAGGATATATACCCATCAATAGGAACCTCAAACTCGATGCTGTTCTTTTTGCAGACGATTTAGGCTTCTGGCACTTTCCGAAAATGATTTGCAACGATCAATTTATAATTTACAAAAAAAGCTGCCAAATCTAATATGGAAATATCAATTAACAAAACTAAAATTATGGCGTTTCATGGGAAGGACCTCATACAAAGTAAAATCTGTCTGCAGAATAAAATTTTAGAGAGATCTAATCAATTTAAATATCTTGGATATTATCTCTCTATCTGGGATGAAAAGGTATCCCTGAAAAAATTACTAGTTATAATAAAAGTTTGGGAATTATTAATCAAGCTACGAAACCATCCCTTGTACAAAAAAACACCAGATTACGTTTATATAACACTTTGGCTAGACCAGTGTTGACCTATGGTAGTGAAGCATGGACACTAAAAAGATAACATGAAAGCAGAATAACGGCTTGTGAAATGAGATTAATGCGCAGAACAGCGGGTTACACCAGATGGGATCGGAAAAGGAACACCGATATCTTAAAAGAATTGAAGACTACGCCAATTTTGGAATATATTAAACAGTACCAACTAAATTGGAAACACCATCTTGAAAGAATGAGTTCAAATCGGATCCCCAAAGCTGTTTATAATTATATACCAAGAGGACGAAGATCTCTGGGCCGTCCTATGAAACGCTGGAGGGAAAATTTTCTATAGGATTGTAACAGGCCTTGGCCTAATACTTGGAAGAAAGAAGAAGAAGAACTGTGTACTACTGTGCTGTATCCTTTTAGTATTTACCACGTGTTTTGTTTAATTTGTGCAATTCATACCCATAACATAATTTAAATAATTTCCTTATAATATTAATTACTTTATAAAAGCATCGTATGTTTAATCTTCTATTTGCTGACGATACTATCATAATACAGAAAAATGAAGACGACTTACAGAAATCAATGCATGCATTAAATGAAATATGTAAATTATACGATCTAAAGATTTCTGTAAGGAAAACGAAGACCATGGCTTTTAGAGGAAGAGATCCAGTGAGATCCAAAATTATTTTAGAAAATCAAAGTATAGAACAGGTGTCTAGTTTCAAATATTTGGGCTGTGATGTTGGCTACAATGTGGAAAGAGGTATTGACTCCAAAATAAATGAATTTCAGACGGTGTGTGGAACAATACAGAGAGCATTCAAAAATAAAATTAGAAAAGAAACCAAGATAAAAATGTATGGTTGTTCCCACAATATTGTATGGATGTGAAACTTGGGCTCCACTGAAAAAACAGAAGGATAGAATACAGACGGCGGAGATGCGGTTCCTAAGACAAGTAAAACGATGTACAAGACTTGATAGAATAAGAAATGAGGATATAAGAGAAGAATTGAAAGTACAGCCTTTATTGGATAAAGTCACGAATTACAGACAGAAATGGATTGGTCACATGGATGGAATGAGTAAGGAGAGATATCCATTGTTAGCAAGAAATTATCAAGCAAGAGGAAGACGTGATGTTGGAAGACCTAGAAGACGTTGGGCTGATGCATTATGAAGTCGGAACGGGCAATTGCCTAATCCCTGGAGTGATGATGATGATGATGATGATGATAATGGTGTTTAATCAAGTGTGGTTCTGGACCTCGACTTAATTTACTACTTTGTAAATGGACCCCCATGAAATCTAATTGGTGACCCCTGCAATAGAATATGCACTATCATTCACAGAGAAAGAAATCCAATAAGATAAACATGCTAGATGAACTTGAAAATTTGAAAGTAATGAACAAAAATTTAATTTTAAATTAGAACACACCCAACAACAGACAGTAGATACCGACGACGCATGAAGGACACTGATGTCAAAAGCGTCGCGCAATGACAACAACAGTTAGTAACGCATATCCTTCTGCTGATGATGAAAGCCAGATTCTGAAAGGCCTTTAGTTCTTAAAAGTTTTTTTTTTTAATTTAACGAAGTTGAGGACGATGGTACCTGCTAGGTATTTAATTTAATATTTTTGCGCGATAGTGCGTTTTGTCATACTTACCAGCAATGGCGACCATTATTGAAAGTTAACTTCCTACATTTCGGGGTTGCCAACCTAAATAATTATACTGTAATATTTCATTTACACCCACGTAAGGGAAGTAAAACCACTGCCCTATAATGTATACTACATACAATGTATACACAGAAAATATCCAAAAGGTAGTGTTAATATAGGCTACATTATACGAAACAAATCACTGCATTTTAAATGAACTGAACTTTATTTGAAAGAATATAAAACAATAAATACGTACTTGCGGCCATGTTATCAATAATTGTTCCCAAGGCCTCCTGTTGTTTCAACTAATAAACATTGTCCACACTGTTAACGTTAGTCAGTTGTCTATAATTAACGCAAATATTTCCAATAAAGATATTATTTTACTATTATTTATTATTTTGAAAACACCATCGCGCAGAAAAGGATGCACAACGCACGTTTGTGAAGTGTTTTACAGAATTTCGGAAATTAAAAACCTTTGAAAACATATCACCACGTTTGGGTTATAAAATGGGAAACACTCGATTTCACTTAATATGTTACGCAGATGATGTCGTTCTCCTTTCAGAATCTGAAGTCAATTTACAAAGATCTATACATCAATTTAATATAAATGCCAGAAAATACAGTATGGAAATTAACACGAATAAGACAAAATGCTTAACAATATCAAAAGAACCAGTAAGATGCAAATTAGAAGTGGAAAGAAAAATTATAGAACAAGTGTCAGAATTTAATTATTTAGGTGTATTAAAAACAAACACTAAATATGCAATAAAAGAAATAAAAAAACAAGCTGATAAAGCAGCACAAATATCAGGGTATATGAAAGATTTAATTTTGCGCAACAAACATATGTCAATAGAAAGCAAAAGCCGCATATACAAAACGATAGTTCGACCAGTTATCGTATATGGAGCAGAAACTAGGGCTGATACAACAAAAACTAAACAAATAATAAGCACATGTAAAATGAAAATCTTAAGAACTATTCAGGGGAAACATTATTTGATAAAATACACAATACAGATATTAGGGACAAATGCTATATTCAAGACATAACCAAATTTAATATAGATAGACGAAAATATTGGAAGGGTCATATAGAAAGAATTGAAGAAAACCGGCTTGCAAAAAGAGCTAAACAAGATAGACCAATGGACGGGAGAAGAACAAGAGGAAGACCTGCCAAGAGATAGATAGACAATGAATGCACATACAATAAGTCTTCCTCCGTGGAGAGATTTTGGAAATAAACAGGATGAAAATCCTACAAATTAAGTTTAAGAAGAAGAAAGAAGAGCTATCGCTCGGTTTTAAACATTTTTCCTCGATTCTGTAAAAAACACTTCCTAACTCGCATCATAATGTACTACAGGGTGGACCGCTCGAATGGACCTAATTTCAATTGCTTGTTACTGGCAAACGGTTCAAGATAGAAACTTAAAACAACGTTCATATTACAGAAAAACTCACCAAGTTTTGATATCCAGATCACCACATCTCTATATGAGCCCCAGCAGTCACTGTGACGATATCAAAGCGATGAACAATTTCTTGCCAAGTACGTTGGAGTATGTCTTCTGGAATGTTCTCAATAGCCTCTATGATGCGCTCACGAAGATCACGAAGGTCTTTGACTGGGGTGGTGTAAACTTTATCTTTGACATAGCCCCAGAGAAAGAAATCCAGTGGTGTTAAATCGGGAGATCTCGGGGGCCACGCGATTGGTCCTCCCCTACCAATCCAACGGCCAGGGAAAATGTTGTCCAAAGTCGTACGAACTTCATTGGACCAGTGGGGAGGAGCACCATCTTGCTGGAAAACGATGTTAGGCTGCAGTTGTTCAATTTGTGGAAAGAAGAAAACTGCTCCAGCATGTCAAGATATGTGGTACCACGAACAGTTTTCTCGGCGAAGAAAAACGGTCCAATGACCTTATTATGTGACAAACTGCACCAAACATTCATCTTCGGACTATCACGAACATGCTCTTGAATAGCGTGAGGATTCTCCGATCCCCAGATCCGCACATTATGCCGGTTTACCTTGCCTGACAAATGGAAAGTGGCTTCGTCCGAGAAGAAAATCTTGGTCATGAAGTCAGGATCAGCGCCGAGACGGTCCAGCATCGTATTGGCGAATTCCACTCGTTTCGGCATGTCATTCGGCTCCAGACGTTGAACTAACTGCACTTTATATGCGTGCAGTTTGAGGCGTTTGTGGACAATCCGTTGTAATGTCGATTTTGGTATTTGAAGTTCCCGCGAAGCTCTTCTTAATGACTTCCGGGGGCTTCGCTCAAATGCGGCTTGAACATTTGCTACCATTTCATCGGATGCTCTGCGACCACCACCATGCTTCTTCAACACAGATCCTGTAGCTAATAATGTATCACGCCACTTCTTTATGCTTCTAGCAGTTGGAGCATCACGGTTAAACACACGCCGGAACTCCCTTTGAACTCTAATGATTGATTTAAACTCCGCATACCACAAAACAGCTTGCGCTTTCATCTGCGGAGTCGCCATTTTCACAAACAATTAAATCTAAGAACGAGAAACGTATCTTTGTGCCATCTACCGACAGGATTCGAAACTTGGTGAGTTTTTCTGTACTATGAACGTTGTTTTAAGTTTCTATCTTCAACCGTTTGCCAGTAACAAGCAATTGAAATTAGGTCCATTCGAGCGGTCCACCCTGTATTATTTTGTATTATTTAAGTTGCTTACATACCCTGGAAAAATACAACATGAAAATATCTGAAAATAAAACCAAATCCATGGCAATCACTGGAAAGGGACTTTCGAGAGTAATAATAATAATAATAAATAATAAACCAATAGAACAAGTAACACACTTTAATTATTTAGGTAATAATATATCACAGTTTCATAATCAAAAAGATGGGGAAACAAATTTAGAAAAATATAACAGATTAAATGGTATAATTAGGAGAAATTTTGGAAAACAAATGAGGAAAGAAATCCAATTGAGATTTCATAATGCCATAGCCAAACCTGCTCTACTATACGGGAGTGAATGCTGGGCACTTCGAGCAAAAGATAAATCCCGCATTAATAGTTCACAAATGAGATTCCTCCGATCACTAACTGGAGAACATTAAGGGATAGAGTGAAAAGTGATAAGATAAGGATGCAGTGGAATAGTAGGGAAATGGTTGAACATATACAAAATTATCATAAGTAATGCCACGAGTGATTTCCAAAATTATCGATAAATTCACGACTCACGAAGTGAGGAGTGAATTTATCTAGAGAATTTGGAAATCAAGAGTGGCATTTGTTAGGACTATTTAACGAATAAAATTAAGCTGTTTACTCACAAATCATTATTTAACTATAGTTATTTTAAAATATTTATATATTTAATGTAAACGGCGATGTTTGAAAACAAATGAGAAACGATAGGTACGCTTCTACTGCTTCTTTTGTTTATCACTGCAACCAGATCATACTATTTATTGCCAAAGGAACGCAATATTGTAAGGAGGAGCTTTCTTTAATATGGTAATTATAACACTGATAAATATTTGGTGAAACACGACTCTGATTGGTTGTAAAACAGAAATCATTGAAACGTGATTGGTCATTGACTCCCATTTGGGGCATGAGTTAAATAGTCAGATTAAATGGTTCCAACACGTCCAGAGAATGTCAAATTCCCGTTTACCAAAGATGATTTACCACCTCAACCCTAAAGGCAAAAGAGACCTCGGAAGACCCTTCAACCGATGGAAAGATCAGTTTTTGTAGTCGCAGAACGGGGATCATCACCCAATACTGCATTCGGAAGAAGAAGAAGAAGAAGTTGCTTACATCAATCTAGGGAATGTTTACTTGATTAGCCCAAAAATGAATGAAACAACCTCTTACAAGATATAAAGCAATTTCCAGAATAAGGAACATTAAAATAAAGATCCTCGTATATATAACAACAGAGCCAATAAATGTAAGTTCTGGTAATAGTGAAATATATAAACCATTGTTAATGTCTTCATATCCGCAAGTCAATTACGAACAGCCGACGCAATTAGCTTTAGAATTACAAGAGAGTAGCGTCGTATCGCATTTCACCAACAACTTCAGCTTTAAATGGATGGAATTCACTACGAATTACATCTAACTGTTACGCCCAACACATTACGTCATGAGACATCTCCGTTACTACGTAACATTCATTCAAAACATAGTAAGTGCTTAATACACAAGTGATCTTCTTGGTGATAAAATATTAAAATATATATACAGTCAATATGCCCATTTCACCAATTAATGTTTTAAAATGGTCAACAAGTTTCTACAGCCAAGCTGTATTCTCAAGACCAGATATTGACTGAAGACAAAATTGATAATAAATTGATTTGTATTCGTACATTCGTAACTACACAATATTCGAACATTCGGACTCACCTAGAATGTAAGAAATGGCGATTTTCTGCTATATTTCGCCTGTGGAGCATCCCTCTTGATGGCCCAACAATAATCGGCCAGCATATTAGGATTCCATTTGCCTTAATATCTATTTTTCAAAGCTGAAATCTCCTGAGTTAGCTCATTTGGTTTTATTTTACAATGGACAAATGGACGAAAAAAGGTTTATTAAGAAATAATTATTTAAATCCATTAATTGAAAATGAAAAAAAAAAACTGTGGGTGATGGAGAAATTCCGAATACATATTTAAAAACACGATAAAAAAACTGCATTAAGTACAATTATTGGTACTCATGAGACACAAATCATGTTGACCAGTGTAATTGCAGTCAGGGATAGGCTATAGATAAGATGTCTTACTAAATGCACCTCGTCACTGTGGTATTTTAATTATACTTTGTAAAAAAATTAACAATGTAGAGAGACAAAATCCTGAAATTCTTTAAATAACCACGATAATGATGATATATGTAAATTATCGAATATTTTTAATCAGTGGTCACTGTTAATCGATATGTAGATATTGGGAGAAGATTTTTGTTTCAACAGCTTTCCAATAAAATGTGTTACTCAATTCACCATTCGGGAAAATGTACTTGTCATTTGAAGAAACAAGTAAAACCTGACTTCCCATTCATTTTAAAATAATTACTAGCAAATAATATTATCGTTGTGTTTTATTGACTGATCTAAACTAAAATCATTTCTAAATAATAATAATAATAATAATAATAATAATAATAATAATAATAATAATAATAATAATAATAATAATAATAATAATAATAATAATAATAATAATGATAATAATAATAACAATAATAATAACGTCCTTGGTGCCTGTCCGTTTGGAGAATCACTGAAAAACATTCGGCACCACACTATTCGAAAATATGATGGCAGAAGCCTTGCGAGATTTTGGATACACAGTTTATGAGGAAGTTCATGGTGTGGCCACTAATGGGAGTAACAGACGAATAGATATTATTGCATTTAGACCATCTTCTAAAATTGGTATGATATTAGATCCCACAATTCGTTTTGAGACTAATAGTGGCCAAACTGAGGAAGTTGACTGTGAAAAGAAAGCCATATATGAGCCAACAATTGACTATTACAAAGATAAATACCAACTAGATAGTATAACTGTCACAGGATTGCTGATCGAGGCAAGAGGTACTATACCAGGATTCTTAGCCAAATGTTGGAATTCCTTAGATTTGGACAGGGCGTATCTTTCTAAAATTGTCATCGCTGCCATTAGAGGATCAATTTAAATTTTAAGAAACCATATTTACAAAATTTCTACTTTATAGTATGTATACTTCAATTAGGCCTACAATTTGAATTTTTTATTAAATGATATTTACAAAATGTATTTCATCAATTCCAAAAATTAATTGTCTGTATTATATTAACTATGATTTGAGGGAAGTAGATTATACAGGGAATGATTGGAAAGCATTAATCTCTGGATAGGGATGTTATGGAGAGCTTATGTCCCGCGCAGTCATGAACCTACGAGTTTAGATAGTGCCAGTGAGTAAGTAAGTAAGTATTACTTTATCCTTAAGGCAATCCTCTAATGAGGAAAGTTATATATAATAAAAAAATATAAAATTACAGCACAAATTACGAAAAAAATATGCAGTACCAAAAATTAATAATTGTATCGAAATTAATATAGGGTTTAATTAATAACTAATATTTTGTAAGAAACAACATACTCTTCAGATTAAAATGTACATATTATTTGCACTAGAAATAATAGACAAATAAATGGAAATTTACATATTTTGAAAAGAAAACCTAAAATTATGATGCTCAAAATATGCTCTAATAAGGAGTCAATTGTAAATAAGACTAGGTACCGGTATATAAAATAAGTAAATTAATTGAAATATTTACGCTGTAAGTGCCGATATGAAGAAAATATGGCAGCGTATTCACCCTAAAGAAGTTATTGAATTATAAAAAAAAATATTAACTTTATATCATATCAACTACAAAAACAAGAACTTACAAAATAATACCCAAACTAATACAAAATTAAACAATAATGTAGCATGAACAGTAAAACTGAAAATGATGAAAGAATAAAGAACGCAGAAATGTTTACAGATAAGCAGATAAACAAAAAATGTCGAAAATACTTATAGAAGTCAAAATATATTACAAAATGAGAATTTGGATACTTTTAAAATTGTGTTAAATCAAGGAGATGAACTACCTCCTCAAACGTTCAATTTTGAACTAGAACATGCCATCAAATCAATACTAGTAAAATTCATATAAATTATAAAGGAAACAAACAACACCTAACTTCTTAATGAGAACGCACCCGAGTCAAACCCATTATACGAGATCGTCAAAAACAAGTCAGTTACTGCTACAAACAGTTGGAGTATACAAGAACAACAAGTAGCGGAAGCTCAACCTGCAGAAGATGGAAGATAACTTCCGAAAGCGCTCCAGTTAATTTTATATACAATATTTTAACAAAGTTGAGGACGACGGTACTTACCAACAGGTACAATTTAATTTTTAATTTTCATCATATGCCATTAAATCTTTAGAAAATGAAGAAGGCGTACAACTTAATGGTATTAATAAGCTGAGCTGTTAGTTTATGCTGACAGGTTAGTATCATTAGGCGATAGCGAGGTGATACTAAGGGCCAACACGTACACACACTCTTGAGAAACATTAAGAAATTGGGACTGGAAGTATACACCAATAAAACTTGATCACACATAGAAATACATTATGTAATGGAAATGGATATTTAACAACAAAGGAGGGAAATTTTTTGAAGTGGTGAATCCATAGGCCTATTCCTTTGAGCAACAAATGCAGATGGAAATTACATCCATCCATAGTAATTCTGCTCGAAGGTCATTCACTGCAATCATAGCATTTTCATGCTATGCTTGCAGCTTTACTAGGGAATTGTAGGTATGGTAGCTTCCCGTTGCTTTCCACACCGATGAAGGATGATGATAATGATGAGGATGATGATGGCCATATGATTTCGGGGACCGTTTGGGCCTTAAAGTTTTCTTGACATTTGTCTTACATGTGAGGAAAAACCCCGATAAAAAACTTCACCCAGAAAAACTGCCCCGACCGGGGATCGAACCCGGGCCCGCTAAGTGACAACGGCACGCTACCTCGAGACCATAGCGATGGACGAAAATTATATGCTCATAGAAATTAAACATATGCTCAATTCTGGAAATAGATGCTATTATTCATCATAGGGACTCCTATCGTCCCAACTCTATCTTCGGGTGTTTACAGCTGCTGTCATCTTCCCGTGCCAAACCTCCAAAGCCAACGATCTTGAGCATATTCAATGTTTAGCCCTCTTGCTTGCATTACTATCCTCATGCTTTCCTTCCATGTTAACTTTGGTCTCCCTCTTTTCTTATTTCTGCTCAGTTGCCAATGATATTGTCGTCCCAACTTATCTTAAAAAAACATTAAATTGAAAATATATAAAACTGTTATTCTTCCAGTTATATGGATATATAACTTAGATTATTGCTTTAAGGGAGTTGAAAATAATACACGTTATTTGAAATTAAAGTTCTTAAGACAATTTTTGGACCAAATAGAGACGAACACACAGGCGAATGGAGAAGACTACATAACAGTGAGCTTTATGATCTTTATGGAAAATCAGGCCTATAATAAGAAAAGTTAGGTATAATGGGCAGGATATGTGATGTGGATGAGGATTGAAAGTCGGGCTTAGAAACTTCTTGTAGGAAACCCAGATGGAAAACTCCGAGTTGGTAGATCAAGAATGATGTGAGAGAATATAATTAACCAAAATTTGAGGGAAGTAGATTAAATTAAAAAATACAAAGTAGAATACAAAGCGTAGAAATGAACTTCCTTAGAAGAATAAAAGCCTGCACAAGATTGAAACAGATGAAGAATGAAGATATAAGAACATATTTAAATATATATCCATTGAATGAGAATATCGGCCTGGTTTACACATGTGGAAAGAATGAATGTAACAAGATTACCAAGAGCAGCATTCAACTACAAGCCAAGAGGTTCAAAGAATGTAGGAAGGCCAGTGAAAAGATGGACAGAACAACTGTAAGGCGGAACAGGCAATTTTTGCCTAGCCCGTGAAGTGAAGAAGAAGAAGTGGATTAAATAAGGGATCGGATTACATCAGCTCATGATTGGGTTGTATGGAGACATTTTGTCGGCCCGGCCATGAAGCCACGGGTTCGATAGTGTCAGTGAATCTGTGTAGGAAAATGGATAAATTAAGGATTCAAGAATATAGCGCTACGCTGCAAATCTGTCTTAAGATGACATTTGAACATGCAAGCCTGTGATCAAATATCTTTTTAACATAACTTTATTCACTCCATTTGACCAGATGAAATTTCATCCATTTTATATATGGTCCCTGGTACATTTCCATTCAAGTACAATTTCTATGCGGTCGATTCTTACAAGATGTACGTATATAGCCTACATGTATATTGGAGATACATTTGAAAACACACCGAGTGATATTTTCAGGAGAATTGAGTTATATACTATATGCTACCAATGTCTTGAAACCAAACTTCATGATGTGCCAAAAAGTCTCCTGTTCAAGTCGAACATATATCGAGGTCTTTCAGAAATCAACAGAACATTTGTTTGGCTTTATAGAGTTGGAAATAAGTAATTTGTTATATGAAACTAGGCAAAAAAAATAGTTTAAAAATCGTTTAAATTTATCATTAACAATTCAATATTACCCTTAAATTAATTTCTACTTAATGTTCCTAATTAGCTGTCATTACATAGAAATCCCACTATAACAGTTTCTCGCAATTGAAGCACCCACATTAAGTCTTTATGAAAAGAGTTTATGGGGGTTGGAGGATTAAAAATAAGGGGTTATGCTTGATCTGAGAGGAGTGTTTTAAGTAGCTCGAATGGTAGATCTCCATCGCATAAAACTGGCGATCTTGGGTTCAAATCCCGGCTCAGATATAATTTCTCTCTTGATGTGTTTTTTTACGATCTACAGACAGTGCCTGGAAAAATTAATTTCCATATGTTGGTTAATATTAATAATATGGCTTTAAATAATCCCATAATACTTTATATTCCTAATTTTTACATTGCATCAGTTACATAAACAACTGTTACCAACTTACAATATATATAATTATCTTCTAACATATTGGTTTCTCTACCACAAATTCCTGTATAGTCAACAACTTTTCTAAAACCAAACATTTAGATTTACATTTTTTTTTAAATTCTGAATGTCGTTCCTAAAATATAAAAAAAATATATAAAACATAAATAACACTGGTCAACATGATTTTTGACTCATGAGTACCAATAGTTGTACTTAATGTAGTTTTTTATCGTGTTTTCAAATATGTATTCGGAATTTCTCCATCATTTTTTTTATTTTAGTTTCAATTAATGTATTTAACTAATTATTTTTTAATAAACGTTTTTTCGTCTATTTGTCCATTGTAAAATAAAACCAAATGAGCTAACTCAGGAGATTTCAGCTATGGAAAAGAGATATCAAGGCAAATGGAATCCTAATATGCTGGCCGATTATTGTTGGACCATCAAGAGGGATGATCCACAGGCGAAATATAGCAAAAAATCATCATTTCTTACTTTCTAGGTGAGTCCGAATGTTAGAATATTGTGTAGTTACGAATGTAGAAAATATTAAGTTTTCATAATCTTCTTAATTCTACGAAAAAATACACAAGTTCCTTTTAATTTTATACATTAGTCCTAACTAACTAACTCAATGGCACTATCCAACCCGTAAGTTCATGGCCGCGCAGACATAAACTCTCCATACATCCCTATCCTGAGCTAATTCTTTCCAATCATTTCCTGTATAATCTACTTCCCTCAAATCATAGTTAATGTTGTTCTCCCACCTCATTCCTGGTCTACCAACTGGGCGTTTTCCCTCTGGCTTTCCTACAAGAAGCTTCCATGCACGTTTTTCATTCCCCATTAGTGCCACATGTCCTGCCCATCGCAGTCTACGAGACTTAAATGTTCTTATTATATCTGCTTCCTATAAGGACCATGTAGTTCATTGTTATGAAGTCTTCTCCATTCACCTGTCTGTTCATCTCTCTTTTTCTTCATTTTCATAAGAACTTTATTCTCAAATACTTGTAATCTCCTTTTTTTTCTCCCTTAAAGTAAGAGTTCAGGTTTCGCATCCATATAATATAACTGGTAGAATAATAGTTTTATATATTTTCAGTTTAACGTTTTTTGAAAGGAGTTGGGACATCAAGAGTCTCTGCAATGCATAATAGCACGCATTTCCAGAATTGAGCCTATGTTTAATTTCTTTGTGCATCGCATTCCTATTTGTGATTATTGTTCCTAGGTATTTGAACTCAGCCTCTTCCTCAAAATTCTTATGACAGCTTACATAAATGTGTCGGACTGCACTGCAAAAAGTAATTTCTCTTTTCGGAATGTGTTTCAGATGTTTTGGGCATAAAGAACGCATAAGTTATACTATGCAGAATAAATTACTCTTGGGTATCATTGCTTAGCAAAATTTAACATTTTTACATTTAATTCGATATTTTTAGGTTTAGGGACTTGTGTTTTCAGACAAAATTTAAATATTGATGGGAGGGAAAATACAAAACCTCTAAAAAATTGCTGTGATTAATCAGTTAGTGATGAGAGAAAGAAATGTTTTTCTCTTTAGTTTAACCTCTTCCTTTTTGGTACATATACGTACCCACGTGGTCGAGGCCACATCAGAAACAACACGAATATTTCACACAACCACACAAAACGAATGTGATATGTATGATTATGAACTCCAGGTGTTGTTGGGGAATTATTTGAGCATTACTGTTTCCTGGTATTTTGTCTTATAGCTGAGTAGGAACATTACTCAAGAAACTTGCCCCGGTCGGGAATTGACGCTGAGTGGGCTGCGTCTGAGAAAACGACTTTATCACAAGAACATGGCAGTAGATAGATAAATTAAACATTTTTGACAAAAGTAATTCATCTTGATTTTTAATACTTAAGCAAATATGCTAAAATGTGAAAACTATTTCTTGAATATTTTTCGTTGTTATACGTAAAGTAATGCAAGATATTTTATCTTAATTGGATTTTCAGAATTATACCGAAGCAATTCTCAACTTGGCTAATTCTTACATTTCTTGAAGTCTAGAGTTTATTGGAAATCTTCTCAAGAAGTTTGATTCTTTAAACGAGTATGGCTGTGTCGTCTTCTCAACTTCAATCTAGAAGTTTCTAACTTGCAGCTCCCAACGATACTGTCAAATAATTAGTTCCTTCTCCTCCTAAACATTGCCATTCTATTCGCCTTGTTTTAATAACTGATTCGTATTTTAACAAAAAGAGTAATTCAACGAAAACGTTCCAAAACAATGTAAGGACTGTTCCTTTATTCATATTTTAAATCCAATAAATTCCGCAACAATTTATGTTAGGAATTCATATATTCAACAGCAATTAGTACTAACTTATATTTTTAAATTATACATTTTACACCTAGACTAGACTAGACTATATAATGGAAGTGGATCACTTTTCCAAAACGTATTCCTCCCCTCTAGCATCTGTAATTCCTAGAATTAATTTGGTTATTATTTGGGACCACACAATAAGCCTTTGTTATACAGTGGTTAACGGTAACTCAAGGGTTGGCAGGTACATGTACCTAGCGAAGCGAAACTAATGTTTATTATAAAAGTGTAAATTTGATTGACGTGTTGAATATGGTCAAATTTGCAAAACAATAAATTTTGTTAAAAGGAATACTTAACATTAGTAAGTCCTAGAATTAATTTGGTTATTATTTGGGACCACACAATAAGCATTTGTTATACAGTGGTTAATGGTAACTCAAAGGTAGGCATGTACCTAGCGAAGCGAAACTAATGTTTATTATAAAAGTGTAAATTTGATTGACGTGTTGAATATGATCAAATTTGCAAAACAACAAATTTTGTTAAAAGGAATACTTAACATTAGTAATTCCTAGAATTAATTTAGTTATTATTTGGGACCACACAATAAGCTTTTGTTATACTGTGATTAACGGTAACTCAAGGTACATGTACCTAGCGAAGCGAAACTAATGTTTATTATAAAAGTGTAAATTTGATTGACGTGTTGAATATGGTCAAATTTTAAACAATAAATTTTGTTAAAAGGAATACTTAATATTAGTAATTCCTAAATTAATGTGGTTATTATTTAGGACCACACAATAAGCTTTTGTTATAAAGTGGTTAACGGTAGCTCAAGGTACATGTACCTAGGGAAGCGAAACTAATGTTTATTATAAAAGTTTAAATTTAATTGACGTGTTGAATATGGTCAAATTTGCAAAACAATACATTTTGTTAAAAGTAATACTTGAGCCAATTTTAAAACGTCCTTGGGAAATGAATATAAAAAGCCAAGACATTTTATTGTTAACACAGTGTGGTTAGGAGCTCATACACACAGAGCTCCCATACGAGTACATACAGAGAGGAGATAGTAGCACCCTTACGAAAACAGAGTGGACTAGTTTATCATATAACGAGTTGCTCCCATATTATTACCTAAAAGTGTGAATCAATCTATCGTACGTAAAATATACTAGGGAAGTCTAGATTTGCTCAAGTACCCTTCAAGATATTATTAATTTGTTGTGTATTGTGTTGTTCATAAGAGGTTAACAAAATTAACCCTTTTTTTCTATTAATTACACAACTGATTGTTACTGATTATCGAATTCGTTGTCTTTCACACCGGTAGAACCCCGACATAAGCCTAATCTAAAACACGCCCTGAAGAGACCCTCGTGCTTTTTCCGGCTGCACCCCCGAGCATGCCAATGATGAATCCAGTTTCCTGGATGCATCCTCGGCAACCGAGAAAGGAACCTATGGTCCATGAACCATACCTCCGGCTATTTTAGGGATTTATGTACCCTCTTTAGCCCTTTGGTGTATAATCAGTGTAGATAGCAAGCGTATATCCTAGTGCCGACCATAACCAGCCGCAGACCGGGAGTCAAAGATCCAGTGGTCGGACATTAGAAAGCCTTGATGACATCTAAACTTTACCATATATATACTCATATCGCTTTATTATGAAATAGAGGGTATACGTCACCTGGCGAATAGCGTGTTGCCTTGTCACGCAGTGGGCCCGGATTCGATCCCCGGTCGGGACAGTTTTTCTGGGTGAGGTTTTTATCGGGGTTTTTCCTCACCTGTAAGACAAATGTCAGCAAAACTTTAAGGTCCAAACGGTCCCCGAAATCATATGGCCATCGCATTCATCATCATTCATACTCATCTTAGATTAAGCTTAGGATTAGGGACTCTCCTGGCGCACCACTATCATCATCATCATCACCCATCATATCAACGGGGCAACGTAACCCCGCCTTCCAGGCGCCCCAAACTCAGAAGTGGGTTACAAGTACGCAATGCCAGGAGAGAAACCAGGAATGTCGAAAGAAAACCTAGGGCATTTGCAAAAAAAATATATATATATATATCCATCCACCCATATTAATTCTGCCCAAGGGCAGGTCTTTCACTGCAATCATGGCATTTTTCATGCAATGCTTTTGCAGCTTTACTAGGGAATTGTAGGTGTGATAGCTTCTCATTGCTTTCCACACAGTGAAGGATGATGATGATGATGATGATGATGATGATGATAAGGATGATGATGATTGCGATGGCCATATGAATTTTCGGGGACCGTTTGGGCCTTAAAGTTTTCCTGACATTTGTCTTACAGGTGAGGAAAAACCCCGATAAAAACCTCACCCAGAAAAACTGTCCCGACCGGGGATGGAACGCGGGCACGCTGCGTGAGAAGGCAGCACGCTAAATCGAGACCACAGCGGTGGACTCTGGCGAATATAATAGCTTGAAAAAATGTAGTTATACCGAATATACAGAGTATTCTGAAAATGAATTGCCCAAAATTCGTGTTCCAAAAGGTAGAAAATTCTGATAATCTATGTACAAGGAAATTAATCCGAAATCAAACTATCTACAAAAGGAATCCATTCTATGGGCATTTCACTATTGTTGTGTTTAATTCCTCTACTTTTAGTTGTCTTATTTCTGTGTTATGTTTTTGTCTGTCTTCTTTGATATCCTGATATTGGTCTGAGGAATCTCATTTCAGCAGCTTGTAATCTGGCAGTTGGTTGTGTTGTCACTGTCCATGTTTCGGATCCATAAGCAATAATAGGCACTGTCATTGTCTTGTATAATATCATTATAGAGTCTTTTCTGGCTTTATTTTCCAAAGTTCTTTTTGCGGTTCCTGTTATAGCCTATAATTAATTTAGTTTTGTTATTTGTATGTTTCCGCTGTGTATGATAATCTCGCAACCTGGGAAATTATAGTTACCACTTGTTCTGTTGGTTTATTTTCTAATATTATCTTTGTCCGAACTGGATGAGCGCCCTTGAAGGCCATTGTTTTTTATGTTTATGATGATATTTCCATGTTGTATTTTTTTGATATTTCATTTAGTTTATATAGCATTCTTTGTAGTTCGTCCTCTGTTTTTGCTATTAAAATCTGGTCATCTGCAAAGGCTAACTGTTTTTATTACTATAATTCTTAAGTTAGTAATAATAATAATAGTATCTTCTTCTTCTTCACTTCATCACACGGGCTAACCCAATTGCCTGTTCCGCCCTCACAGTTTGTTCTGGTCATCCTTTTAACTGGCCTTTCTACATTCCTTAAAAAAAACACAACCCCTTGTGGCTTGTAGTTTTTTGAATGCTGCTGTTGGTAATCTTGATACATTAATTCTTTCCACTTGGGTAAACCATTTCCCTCTCATATTCCCCTCATCTCTTGACTTTCTCATGATCCATGTATTATATATGTTAACTCTGTTCTCATATCTTCCTTCCTTATCACGATCCAATCTTGTGCAGTCCTTTTTGTTCTTCTAACGAAGTTCCATTTCTGCGCTTTGGTATTTTATTTTGCAGATTTTTTCTACATTCCTTTAACCAAAACCACTCAAAAACCCCCTTGTCTTGTAGTTTGAATGCTGCTCTTGGTAATCTTGATACATTAATTCTTTCCACGTGGGTAAACAATTTCTCTCTATATTCTCGCTCTGACTTTCTCATCCAATGTATATATATTTTAACTCTGTTTCTTATATCTTCATTCCTTATCCGATCCAATTGGGTGCAAAGCAGCCTTTTGTTCTTCTAACGAATTTCATTTTCTGCGCTTTTGTATTTATATTTGCAGATTTTGTTCTAACCCTTCATTTAACCCCTTGGCTTGTAAGTTGAATGCTGCTCTTGGTAATCTTGAATACATTAATATCTTTTCCCACGTGGGTAAACCATTTCTCCTCTATATTCTCTGACTTTCTCATCCAATGTATATATATTTAACATCTGTTCTTTATATCTTCAATTCCTTATCCGATCCAATCTTGTGCACCTTTTGTTCTTCTAACGAAGTTCATTTCTGCGCTTTGTATTCTACTGTTGCAGATTTTTTGGTTATTACCCAACGTTTCCGTCGCTCCCATTCAAGTAATGCATGAACTGCCATCGTTTTTATAAAACTTCAATTCTAGTATCTCTTCTTGTTTAGAGTCTTTAATGTTTAATGTAGAGTTTTCCCGCATATCATTTGACATTTCGACCGTTTTCATATGTCCCTTTCAGTTTTTGTGTTTTATAGTAGAATTACAACCCAAATAATTAAAATTTGTTACTCTTGTTCCAGAGGTTTGTTTTCTATTGCGATTTTGGATCTTATTTGATCGTTTCCCCCCAAAATGCCATTCTTTTTGTTTTTTTTCTTTTGACATTTTGAAATTATATTCTTGCCATAACTGATTTAATTGATTGTAAAAGAGTACTGCAAATTATTGGATTTTTAGGACGGAAAAATCCAAGGGAGCAAGTCCTCCGGGAGGGACTTTAAGTCCGTGGGTCCCGAGTCTGAAATTTTCCAGGCTCGTAAAAATTCCTTAAGCTTAAATGCAAAGTCCTCTAACACTCAAATTTCTACGCGAATTTTCCCAATCCTAGTACTACCTTTTGTTTCCTATATATCAGTATAAGGCGGAACGCGGAGGCGACGGTACCACTCAACCTGACATCTATACTAAAACAAGTGTAACGTAAACTAGTATGGTTCAAATTCTTCCCTGAAGGGGAGTGCGTCTAAATCTCTGTAAAGGGAAAACATAGGCTTACAATACAAATAATAATAATAATAATAATAATAATAATAATAATAATAATAATAATAATTTATGTAAAGTGCAATGTGAGAACACTTTTCTGAGCAATTTCTAAAAAAAATATAGAATCTCAAATTTTACTCAGAGCTTGTTATAAAGTAGGTGAGGACCTTTTTTACTTCCCGTCCTACTAACATCTGACTCCTATATTAGAAGTCTGCGTAACAGACCTCTGGAGAGTAAGGCTTTTATACGTTAATGGTGGAAAACGCTATGCATGAGAAAGCCGTTCTAACATTTTCTCCAGAGAGTATGCTTGAATTGAGCGAATCTGAACCCGGATTTTAGTTTTCCATTGAGTGCATCGTTTTAGCATCGAATTACTGGCCCATAATACTTTATATCAAATTCATAATAATAAAGGAAGAATATGAAGATTTAGAATATATGACTAGAAAATTAATAGAAAAATATGAAAAATGGGGATTAAATTTGAACATGAAAAAAACAAAATATTTATCAATTAGTGAACCAGAACAAAATTTAATTTTGGAGACTGGAGAAACAATAAAATATTGTAGTGAGATCACATATTTAGGAATTAAAATAAATAAAAATGGGAGTTATGAAGAGGAAATAAATAGAAATAATAAAGGAAAATTTGTAATTGCTTGTCTCAATGAAATATTGTGGGATAAAAATATAAATAATAAAAATAAAAATGAATATATATCATACAATTGTTAAAAGCATCATTAATTATGGAGCAGAACTTTGGCCATTAACAACAAAAACAAATAAGTATATTTTGGCAACGGAAATGGATTTTATACAAAGGGCAGCAAGAATTTCAAGAAGAGAAAAAATGAAGAACTCAGTATGAAGATTGAAGACACTATTTTAGATTATATTAAAACTCAGCAATTAAGATGGTACGGACACGTCCAGCGAATGGAAGAGGATCGACTACCAAAATCTGTTTTGGAATGGAAACCTGAGGGAAGATGAGGCAGAGGAAGACCTAAAACCTCCTGGAGTCATGGAATATGTTTATACATGAAGGAGAAACATCTACAACCAGGAGATTGGATGGACCGACAAAATTGGCTATTAGGAATCGGACGATGTCAAAGACATTAATCAACTGACGATCTATCTATCTATCTATCTATCTATCTATCTATCTATCTATCTATAAAGGAAGAATATTCTAATGCTAACATTAATTAAAAATGTTAATATAACATTATGTAATGTTAGGCATGGAAATAAAAACAAGTTATCAGTAAATTAATTGAATAAATTTCGAATACTGAACAAAAACATTAAAAACATAGTAAGTGCCATTTTATAATATTATTAAGAATGGGGAACGAATACCTCAATTTTTTTTAAAATATGAAAAACCATGATATTTTAAATTTCTAAGCTAGAGCAACAGAATTTTATTCTTGAAGCGATTTTGTGGCATTAAAATGTTTTTGTCATTTTCTGAAAATCTTCTTGTAACCTTGTAAGCTCATGTTTTACCTTAAACAGAGATTTAGGCGCTCTCCCCCTACAGGGAAGAATTTGAACCATACTAATTTAGTTACACTTGTTTTCGTATAGATGTCATTTGAGTGGTCTGTGGTCAGCGTTCTGCCTCATACTGACATCTATGAAACCAAGGTAGTACTAGGACGGAAAATTCGGTAAATTTTGCTTAAAGGCCTTTTCATTCAGGCTTAAGGATGTTTTACGAGCCTGAAAATCTTCAGACTCGGAACCCACGGCTTAAAGTCCCTCCCGGAGGACTTTCTCCTTGGATTTTTCCATCCTAAAAAAAATTTAACCGACCCCGGCCGGGTTTGAACCCGCGACCCTCGGGACCAGAGGCAAGGAGCATAACCACTAGTCTACCGCGGCCGATTTTCTGAAAATAAAAACATAAATTAATTCAGGGTTAACACAGATTTATATATACAGAGTATTACAAAAAACACGAACAATGGAGGTGAGGTAGTATATTAAGATATGTTAATCAATAATAAGGTACCCATGCCCGGAAATGACGCGTTTTCACACCGTGACTAGTAAATTATGCCCCAAGATCAGTGTTAGTTCCAAGGATTTGAAGACCCGTTACTTACGAAAGCTGAAAGATGAATCATAATAATCTAAGGAAATAAAGAGACATAACAAGCCCAAGTAATTGGATAAAGATAAGATTATTAGTTTAATTAAGACATTTTGTCTGTACATTCTTAACTCTTATTGCTCATTTTGTCGAACATATGTTTCAAGGCTTGTGAGCTCCATCGTCAGAAGCCTTGAAACATATGTTCGACAAAAACAATCATAAGAGGTGAGAATGCACAGTCAAAATGTCTTAATTGTCAAACAAACCTCTTAATGTTACTTCCTACTGCATTTTAAAATAAGATCATTAGTTATTAAAATTGTGGGGCACGCCGTAGCGTAGTGGCTAAGGCACTGCGCTACAAGCCAGAGGGTCGAGGGTTCAAGTCCCGGCGGGGTCAGGATTTTTAAACTGACCAAAACCTTCTGACGGCACTATGACCCTGGGGTCGACTCAGCCTCTAACGGAAATGAGTACCAGACGCTTGTTCTGGGGTAAAGGCGGCCGTCATGCAGGGCTGACAATCCGGCTGACATCAAGTGCCGATTGTCTAGAAAAAGTGGGAGCCTTAACCTCCTACTACCCCAAGGGTCTCCTGAGGCCTGTTGTGGGATCACTTTACTTATTAAAATTATTTACATCTTATATCCATAATCCAAAAATACTTCTAAAATCCATTGTAAATCGCAGTTTCAGGTTATGTAATACAATTTCTAAAATATTAAAATAGTAATAATGTAACAGTCATTCTCAATTAAATGGATTTCTATTTTTAAATCTTGTTATTCTGAGGATGGAGCAAGTTCTGAAAGGCCTACACAACGTTTTAATTAATTGAGGTTATTTAAATTACACACAGAATCAGTCATGGAATATGTACAAAAATACAGAAACATCTGGACATTTTACGTAAGAAGAATGAGCAGAACAAGAATACCATGCCCAAATCTTAAATTACCAGCCACTAGGCTAGAGATATTTGGGCAGACTCTTCAAACGTTGGATTGAGACGGAAACAGACCGCTAAGTCTGTCACATGAAAGGAAGAAGAAGTTATTTAAACAGAAACTATTTTTAGTTGAGGGCGACTGACATATCAGGAAGAAGTTATTTAAACAGAAACTATTTTTAGTTGAGGGCGACTGACATATCAGGATGAAGTTATTTAAACAGAAACTATTTTTAGTTGAGGGCGACTGACATATCAGGAAGAAGTTATTTAAACATAAACTATTTTTAGTTGAGGGCGACTGTCATATCAGGAAGAAGTTATTTAAACAGAAACTATTTTTAGTTGAGGGCGACTGACATATCAGGAAGAAGTTATTTAAACAGAAACTATTTTTAGTTGAGGGCGACTGACATATCAGGTATTTATTTTAACATTGTTATCAAAATCTACAACCAAATTATATAGGAACATGAACTGTTATGAGATGGCCTCCGACTTCTATAAGCGATTGGATGAAACACCAAATATTAAGAATTAGTCCAACACGTTTATAATTTTTATCTTCTATCAAACTGTAAAATTTCGGGAAAATGATAGAGCAGGTTTCAGACTTACAAGGTATACTTCGGTGGAACATAAAAGTTACGCACTGACTATTCGGAACATTTGGAGTGAAATAGAACTAATGCAAAGTGATTATTATGGATAATGGATACTAAATAACACAGTTCAGTATTGTTGCTATAACCAGACGGTACGGCAAACTATTCCAACCCTCTCCCATCTGACGTCATATACAATGGTCGCTTCAACCATTCTCTGATATCGTGTTTACGAAGGGATTGTTCCCTGAGTAATTTCAGATCTATGGGGAAAAATGTGTTGTACCGAAATGTGTTGTACGTAAAACTACGTAACAACTACGTCATCATGTCTTCCCTCTACAGTGATCTTATAGAACAGTGGCAAATTCCTGCCTTCGTTGCACTCTCTCCCACATCCCCCCTCTTCTTTTTTATGCGCCGAGTGTGACTGCGCATCTTCCCTTGTTATCTAAGACCTCAAATAAGCTGTGCGAGTTAATATCATGGTCATCATCAACTTTGGAATCGTCGGGGTCAGATCGACGGTAGCTCGGAGGAGCTGTTTGGTTTAATCAGTCCCATGAGCCAGGGTAGAGCAACCAGGACTCTGGACCCTAGCCCTCGGCTGGACTGGACTGAGTGTGTGTGTATATGTATGTTTATTATTATTGTTGTTGACTTGTTTCTTTTGATGACCGATTTATATTATTTCATTTATGTCTTTTCTTTCAACGGTCAAGAAGATGAACTTTTGTTATGTTATTTTGTATTTCAATTATCTGACTTATGACTCTAATTAAAAGTTACATTATTTTAGTTAACTTATGTTTACTAATCGTGTAGCCAGTCATGATTGGTATTGGTTTATATTCTAATGCCGGACATTGGCATCTTTTAAAAGAAATCTAAATTTATATTTGCTCTAATTTCGACTTCATTATTACCCAGTTTAAGGTATATATATTAATTGGTGTTTCCCGTATAATTTATATTTAAATATTATTATCGTATCATTATTGTTATTACCCTATAAAATGTTGTTTGTACATGAAATTTACTTTCCTACATTTATTGTATTTTTAACTGTTTATAATTAGTATAGTGTATATCTATATTTGTCAAATATTTATTTGTATTTGTGCTGGTTGAGTGGAAGAGAGGGCCTTTTGGCCTTAACTCTGCCAGAATAAATAAAGTATTATTATTATTATAGCTGTTGTTGTAGTTGTTGTTGTAGTCGTCGTCATCGTTATTATTATTATTATTATTATTATTATTATTATTATTATTAGTATTATTATTATTATAAAGCTTTCTCAAGCCAAAATAATCCCCTTTTTCCTTCTAGCTTCCACGATTAAAGTAAAGTGATCCCACAACAGGCCTCAGGAGACCCTTGGGGTAGTAGGAGGTTAAGGCTCCCACTTTTTCTAGACAATCGGTACTTTGTCAGCCCTGCGTGACGGCCGCCTTTACCACCCAGAACAAGCGTCTGGTACTAATTTTCGTTAGAGGCTGAGTCGACCCCAGGGCCATAGTGCCGCCAGAGGGTTTGGGTCAGTTTAAAAATCTTGACCTCAACGGGACTTGAACCCTCGACCCTCCGGCTTGTAGCTCAGTGCCTTAACCACTACGCAACGGCGTGCCCTCGCTTCCACGATTTATAATACTGTTTAGTATTCAGTACTATATGTTAAATAATTTACAAAGGAAAGGTGAATTAATCTTTGCCTTCTATGGGCCCGGGTAAAGGAATGTCGATATAATTACTCAAAACTTTTTAACTCAAGGTAATTATAAAAGATGGTAGGATCCCGCACGGGACTGGTGCAGTGTTATGCACAAAGTAGGATATAAATGTGATCCCAATAAATTCTTGCGACACATCACATATTTATTTTCACGAGAAAGGATTCTCAACTGGAATTAAAAGAGGCGAGATGCGAAGCGTGTGTAAGATCCATAGAAGTTGAGGGGCGTGTGCACTGATGGGAAGGGTGTGGGGTGAGATAAGTTGGCAGTAATGAAGAGGAACTGCTAACTGGACAGTGAAGAGCTCTTTCTTCTGCCTCCAGCCAGACACGGAACGGGCGGACAACAAGATAAAGAAACTAGCAAAGTGATACTTCCAATGAAATATCGTCCGGAAAGATTTTCGCCACATTTTATTTAACAGCACATTTATTTTGTCAGCGCCTCCCTATATAAACAATTGTAACACTTTCTGAACTAAAACGGCAATACAATCGAAATTAACTGGACTATTTAACTCATGCCCCAAATGGGAGTCAATGACCAATCACGTTTCAATGATTTCTGTTTTACAACCAATCAGAGTCGTGTTTCACGAAATATTTATCAGTGTTATAATTACCATATTGAAGAAAGCTCCTCCTTTTTAATATTCTGAACAGGTCTGACCATTATTTTGTAGTGACTGAGCCAGTAAGAAATACGGCTACCAGATTGTATATATAGTGCATAGATGTCAACACATGCCGCATGCGGGAGTTAATATAAAAACATTTGCAGCGATTGATTATACCACCAAAAAAAGAAACCACTGTTTGCACTTTCTTAAATGTATTTTTTCCCAGGTAACAATCCAGAAAAATATAATTGTCATATTTACATCATACGACATCAGAAATGAATTAATATACAGTTTGATGTGTTTCGTTTTTTCTCCACTAGAGAGCATTCTTACAATATTGCGTTCCTTTGGCAATAAATAGTATGATCCGGTTGGTGCAGTGATAAAAGAAAAGAAGCAGATGAAGCATACCTATCGTTTCTCATTTGTTTTCAAACATCGCCGTTTACATTAAATATATAAATATTTTAAAATAACTATAGTTAAATAATGATTTGTGAGTAAAGAGCTTAATTTTATTCGTTAAATAGATTAAAAAATGGCACTCTTGATTTCCAAATTCTCTAGATAAAGTGAGTCGTGAATTTACCGATAATTTGGAAATCACTCGTGGCATTACTTATGAAAACATTCTGACAATTAAAACTTTATCTTACTATCTCCATATTCTAACTGAATTCATTTCAAATGATTGGATACTTTTTCTTTGTTTGCTATCCTGAATACCAATATCATAATATAAGCAGTATTATATTCGTTAAGACTTTCACGGCTATCATTATGTATTCTAAAATACCTTCTCTTGGCCGTGTCATGTTGTACTGTCTGATGTTTCCTCACCTTCTGTGGGTGACATCTTCAGGACATTTTGCTTTTGTACATTTTCGTAGTAACTGCTAATTATTTGTTAATTTGTACGGCAAGGCATTCAATGACCTATAAATTGGTAAAAAAATGCAAAATAAAAAATGCATTTATGACCTAAAAAATGCAAAAAATGACCAATAAAATAAAAAAAGGACGAATAAAAAGTTAAGAATTACCAATGAAGATACTATTTATTAGATTAAGTACTCACTTGATTACTGAATTACATAAAATTTAACTTAACATCAAAATATTAAAAGAAAAGTATTTAAAAAATACATCGTACAGTACCTTTTATTGCAGAAAATCCATTTCATATTTACCCAGGTTGCACTTTTACAGCACTTTTGAATTGCAGTTAACAATCAGAATAGGGGTAGATCTAGATAGAAGCTCTAAGAAAATGAATAAAATTCCTAGAACGTGGGCAAGATAATTATGCACATACCTTGACAACTAGGGGTAGTAGTTAGCAAAAAAACTCCTTAATTCCAAGAAATTGATATTGACAAGGAAAAAAAATACTGGGGGATTATAATAAAAATATTAAATCAAATACAAATAATGCTCAAAAGGACCTAAAAAATGCCAAAAATGACCTATCCCTAAAAAAGTTAAGAAAATGCAAAAAAAAATGCCCTAACAAATTGTTTTTGTTTATCAGTTTTTAATGGCATACATTTTCATATATGCAAGCAATGTTTCAACCTTCATAAGAAAAAGATGCAAAATCATTAATTGCCTTGCCCTACTAATTATGAATAACAACAATCAAAACAAAAATAATAATATCGCAATTGGTATTTATATAAACGTTTTTAATAGGCTAAATACACAGTATTTGGAAAACTGTAACTAAATAGTATTATTTTGAAAACAATGGGAAAATACGCATTTAAAATTCTTATAAGTTCTATTTGAATGTAAAATTACTTTTATTTACATAAGCCAAAGTAGTAATATTTATGTCAATAATTTCTTTTTTTTGTGGTATAATCAATTGCTACAAATGTTTTTATATTAACTACCGCATGCGCTATGAGTTGACATTCATGTACTATATATACAATCTGGTAGCCGTATTTGTTAGTGAGTCAGTCACTGCAAAATAATGCTATGACCTATTCAGAATGTTAAAAGGGAGGTGCTTTTTTTATTACGATAACCTTAGTTGGTAAATTCTAGGTGAAACACGACTGTGATTGGTTGTAAATAAAAAATCATTGTAACGTGATTGGTCATTGTCTCCCATTTGGGGCATGAGTTAAATAGTCTTCTTAATAACTTTTTATACTAATTAAGTTCAACTTTTTATTCTGCTACAAAACACTAAAATTTAGATATAGTTCGTTACCTACTCCTTATTTTTTTAGGCCGAGCATTCAGAGTCTGTCAACTTCGATGGCTCGATGTCTCTTGAATATTTTTGCAGCAAGTGTCCATAAAGATTTTGTTGTCAGGAATTTCTGGAATTATAATTTTCCTTGCGAGATTTTAACATATTTCGGTGATTGAGAAGTGTCATTAGGGTACCATGTTTTCCTGAATTTCTGTGCATGTCCAATAGTTTGCATCTTGAGTCATTTGTCAGAATGAATCTAAGCAGATACGCTTCTGTTCTTGCACGGGCTACAAAGGTTGTAACAGAAAGTAATTCTTACCAATAGTGGGTCACTTTTAAATTTTCATATAGTGTGCTTCCTCTCTCAATTAATAATCCAAATAACCTGGAATTCAACTCTTATTAGCGAAGTGCATTTGCTCTTAGATTTTCTTAGTTCTGGAATTGGCCCGAGTTCAGAGACAATCTTCGCCACTTTATCAGCTTTCTCATTGCCAAATACCGGTATATAACAATGACTGAGAATCCATTTTAACTTAATGGCTTCATTCTCTAGTCTAGACACATCAAGAACTGGATTAGTGCGAAAAGAATAACCAGTTATTATCTGAAGTGCTGCTCTTGAGTCAGTTCCAAATATAAATATATTCTTACTCTTAAATGTCATGGGATCGTAGAACCATCCATTCCCTGTGCCTTCTCTATAAAATATTGCACACATCATTACCTTATTATTTATCACACAACTTCACTAGACTCTCTGATACACATAAATTAGATACCCGATCCCTTGAGCGCAGTGTCCTTTATATCCCTCCTCATCACACTAGCTATTATTCGAAATCTTTTACAATTTCTCTTGCTAGTACATGGAATTCCCTTCCACCCTATGTCAGAGACTGCCATCTTTCAGAAACAAATTGAAAATAAAATTACTAACAGAAACAACTCACTAATATTACTTTTCAAAAATTAATAATTTGTTTTTTATTGGTAAAACATTGGTGGAATCTGTTGCAATGTACGGAAGTGAGGTATGGACAATCAATAAGTACTACAAGAATAGACTAATAGCTCTAGAAATGGATTATTTACGAAGAAGTGCCAGAAAGTCTAAATTACAACATGTCACAAATAAGGAAATTAGAAACATAATGGAAGCAGAAGAAAGCATAATTGAAAGAATTGAGGAGAAGGAATTAAAGTGGTTAGGACATGTTTTAAGAATGGAAGATGAGCGATGACCGAAACAACTATATGAATGGCATCCGAACAGAAAGAAGAAAAGAGGAAGACCAACGTTAACATGGAAGGAAAACATGAAGACAGTAATGCAAGCTAGAGGGCTAAGCATCGAAGATGCCGATGACCGTAGGCTTTGGAGGTTTGGCACGGGAAGACGGCAGCAGCTGTAAAAACCTGAAGATAGATAGATAATAATTTGTTTTTTCATTATGTAATAAAATAGTTTTAAGATTTGTTAATATATTTACCTAATGCCTTGTATAATAAGCTATAGATTAATTCATTATAGTTTATTACTTTCTTCTTCTTCTTCTTCCTTCCAAGTATTAGGCCAAGGCCTGTTACGATCCTATAGAAAATTTTCCCTCCAGCGTTTCATAGGACGGCCCAGTGATCTTCGTCCTCTTGGTATATAATTATAAACAGCTTTGGGGATCCGATTTGAACTCATTCTTTCAAGATGGTGTTTCCAATTTAGTTGGTACTGTTTAATATATTCCAAAATTAGCGTAGTCTTCAATTCTTTTAAGATATCGGTGTTCCTTTTCAGATCCCATCTGGTGTAACCCGCTGTTCTGCGCATGAATCTCATTTCACAAGCCGTTATTCTGCTTTCATTTTGTTTTTTTAGTGTCCATGCTTCACTACCATAGGTCAACACTGGTTTATTACTTTCTTTGTATTTTTTTCTTTTTTTTCTTTTTATGTATAGTAGATTCGATCTGTTACTCCTTTCTGTATTCATTCTATCATTAATTTAATTTTAATTGTATTTAATTTTTTGTATTATTATACATTATTTTCATTATTATTCAATTTGACAGATAATTAATTAATTGTTTAGTATAATCCGCGCCGTAGCCGAGCGGTTAAGGTAGGAAGCCTTGGCGCAGAGCTACGGGACTTGCGCTGGTTCGAGTCTCCATGGGGGTAGATATTTTCTCATGGTATTTCGGCCAGTATGGGACCTGTGCCCACCCAGCATCGTGAGGCAATTGGGTAGCTACAATAAGTAGCGGCTCCAGGTTGAGGAACCAGCTATAACGGCTGGGGGACTCGACATGCTAACCACATGTCACCCCTACACTGGCTGTTGATCATCTACCTCTGTGATTGACACATGTGGATGTGAAGGGCCAGCAGCCGGCTGGTAAAAGGGCAACCGCTGAAAAGTGGAAAGACTCTCAATCCGAATGACTATTATTGTAATTTTTTGTATTTATATGTAACATATGTTTGTCCTGGTGAGTGGAAGAGAAGGCCACATGTCCTTAACTCCATCAGGCTAAATAAATATATTTTATTCTATTCTAGAGTAGATGTTTCATTGAGGCGATGTACTAACCATATGCCATTCTTTTACATGTGTAGGTAAATAAGCGTATTTAAATTAGCTTCGTTAAGTAATTCCCTCTGGGGAGTACCCGTGCCTCGACGCGTGAAGTATGAGGTATATGCATAACGTATTTTGCGAACTGACGGTATCAAGTAATCCTATTAGAAGAATTTAACTGTAGCGGAGTAGGATCACTATTGGCCGATTGCATTCTCCCTAGTTACGTATAATCAGAATCCACGTGGATTTAATTTTTGTTAGCGGAGTAATACTTCTTATCGATTCAAAAACAAAGCTTAACCACTGAACAATCCTCTTTTTAAAGCACAAATCCCTTGTTAAAAATTGCGCGACGAGTGATTTTCTCTACCATATTATTCCGATTAATTCACGTTACATTCATCTACGTAATCCTTCAACAAAAAAGAGATATTATAGTTGCAGCATGGCATGTATTTTTATTTTGCCTCATTTTTTAAAAAAAGTAATATAATTAAATAATATGTAAAATTGTGTGGGATTCTATAAAATGATTATTCCTTCTACCATTTTCTGTTGAATTGTTAATGAAATTATGTATTATCTTCATTTGAATACGAAAAATAGAAAAGCTAGTGGCATAGATAACATACCAATAGAAATGTGGAAATATGGTGGGAAAAAATTACACATAGCACTAGTTAACTTTTGGGCACAAGGAAAGATACCGCAGGATTGGAAGACAACTTTAATGATTCCAATCTAGAAAAATTGATCAAGGAATAATTTTTCAAATTATAGATGAATCTGATTATAAGTAACAGCATAAAACAATGTATGCAGGGGTTTTAAAAGAGATACTAAAGGTTTTAGTAGGAAATAAAATTGAAGAAGAACAACGTGGCTTCCGAAAGGGCCGATCCTGTGTAGATGTCATATTTATTAGATTACGAAGTCTCAAAGGAACTACAAAGGATACACTTTTAAAATTTTATAAAACAATGGCGGTTTTTTTTTTAATTTTATTACATTATAATTTCAACCCGTGTTTTACCATAGGCATATCACGGGATATTTACAGTTATTTACATACATTTACATTTTATTTTGCTGTAGTTTGATTGTTCAAGAGTTTATTCTTGAAGTGAGCGGAAGATGTTGGTGATGAAGTTCGTCACTGTGACGGTGTTGATGTGGTGCTGTAGTATCTGAGGTAGAGTTTGGGTTGTTAGAACAGGAGGCCGGTCTCTTGAGTACAGTGAACATTCTGTCAGAAGATGTATTGCTGTCTGTGGTGGACTTTCGGGGCAGTTACATAGGGGAGATGGTGACTTTTTGATCCTGTGAAGATATGTACGAAAGCGTCCGTGGTTGGTTAGGAATTGTGTAAGGATGAAGTTTGGCCATAGGGATATAGAGAGCCGGTGGTGAATAGAGGGAATGAACTGTTTGGTGTGAAATGATACCTCGGAGTTGGTATATGTTGCATTCCATATGTTGATGTAATAGTTTAGCAGAAGTTGCTTGGCTCGAGAAATAGGGATGCGGCTCGTTCGTTACCTCTGATTCCTGTATGTCCTCTGACCCAGTTTAGTGAGACTTGAGTTGTCTTCTTCAGAGTGATAATTTTCTTTCTGGTGTTGACTGCTATTGGTTGTGTAGTTCTTTTGTTAGAGATGCCCAGAAGTGCTGCTTGCGAGTCCACGTGTATTGCATAGGAAGTGTTTACATTACTTTTTTGTTGGATCCAGTCCACTGCCCTTTGTAATCTATTAACAATGGCGGTTCCAACACTACTATAGGGATCGGAACACTGGGTCTTAACCAAAAACCAGGAACGAAGAACAGAAAAGACTGAAATTTGATTTCTGAGGAGTGTAGCTGGATATACAATTACAGATCGAAAAAGAAATGAAAATATATGAAGAGAACTAAATATATTCAAACTATTAGATATAATTATATAATACAGAGATGAATGGATGGACCACATCAATAAAATGGATGACAATATATTTCCGAAACAGATGCTTCATTACAAACCACTAGGACGAAGAAATGTAGAAAGACCCAGTAAACGATGGACAGACCCATCTTAACATGAGATCGGAACAGACCTTAAGGTCCAATCCTTGGTACTGATGATTCTTATATTACGAAAACATATATGACCGGGTAAACAGAGAAAAGCTACAGGAAGTTTTAGTATTTTATGGAATTGATAAAAATGAATTAAATTCAATAAAGGGTGCAATTATAAAAGTTAAATTAAATCACAATAAAGTCACAGAAACAATAGTAACAAACCAAGGATTTAGACAAGGATGTGGGCTCTCTCCCTTAATTTTTATTGTGTATTTGGACAAAGCAATTAAAGAATGGAAAGCGGAAATATCCAAAGGGATACGAATTATAAATAAGATTAAATACAATTACATTCGCAGATGATAAAGTTTTTTTTGCAGCAAATGAAGATGATTTGCAATGGACGGTTTTCAAATTACACTGAGCATCAAAAAATAAACTTGATTTGTCTCAGAAAGAAAAATATGTGATTCTGATAGTATTTTTTCTCCTGAATTCAAATATGATATCGGCTTTTTCTCCATCACAGAAGCTTTCCGAGAGACAGGTTTTTTTTATAATTTTCTAACACTTTCATATTTTCTGCATTCGTAACTACACAATATTGGAGCATTTGGACTCACCTAGAAAGTAAGAAATGATTTTCTGCTATATTTCGCCTGTGGAGCATCCCTCTTGATGGTCCAACAATAATCGGCCAGCATATTAGGATTCCATTTGCCTTGATATCTCTTTTCCATAGCTGAAATCTCCTGATGAAAGTGTTCCCCGTTCTCATCGCTCACTGCGCCAAGATGGACAAATGGAAGAAAATACGTTTATTAAAAACACAATTATTTAAATCCATTAATTGAATTTGAAATTGGATGAAAAAACTGTTGGTGATGGAGAAATTCCGAATACATATTTGAAAACACGTAAAAAACTTCATTAAGTACAGCTATTGGTACTCATGAGACAAACATCATGTTGACCAGTGTTATTTCTTGAACGTAAGGACTGTTAGAATACGACATTGACGGAATTTTATAAAATGCCCCGTAGAATGTTATCGAGGAATGTTCAAGTTTTGATATCAAAATCCGCATACCTCGTAAATACCATCACATCAGAGAGAATAGGATGATTGTAAATTCCAAAAGCATCCATCCTATTATCATGTTTATCGATCATGTATTGAAGTTACAATAATCTTTGGTACAGAGAGATTCCGAGTTGATAGTTGTTCCACTTATGGGGAGGTTACAACTTATGACACCCTGTTCAATACGTAAGACTAATTCTTCTTCTTCTTCTTCCTCTTCCTTCCAAGTATTAGGACAAGGCCTGTTACGATCCTATAGAAAATTTTCCCTCCAGCGTTTCATAGGACGGCCCAGTGATCTTCGTCCTCTTGGTATATAATTATAAACAGCTTTGGGGATCCCTCAGGGGTCCTCATGTAGGGGATATGTGGATGGCGACCACAAGGTGCCCAAGCTGAGCAAAACATTTCTTCCACTTACTTGTGTTTTGTACTCTTTTAACTTTACTATCTAACCTCTCTTGGTTAACTCTTGTTTTTTTCGACCCCGACGCTATTAGAGAATCCGAGGGCTAGGGAGTCTTTCCTTTCTTCCATTTCTTCTTTCCTTTATTTTCTTTTCTTCTCCACAAAAGCCTGACCAGAGGCTATAAGATGGCAGCCCCATCACTGGTCTTGCCTTCCTTTGGCCGGCAACCAATCGAAGGGACTATTATTATGCTTTCAAGTCTTATACGAGAATTTCCCGGAAGGATCAAACTAATGACGTAAGACTAATTTTGCTTGATATATCAATAATAAAGGATTAAGCCCATGTGGCTTGTTCCGGTCTCATAGATTCTCATTGAGAAAGTTGAATCCGTCTCTTTTTCGGTCTACCAACTTTCCTGTCTCCTTTCGGTTTGGTAATTAAGTAGGCTGTAATTCTTGGAATGCGATCTTCTTTTATTCTTTGAACATGTTCTTTCCAGTTTTTTTGCAGATTATTTTATTTTATCTAAAAGTTTTAAAATATTTAGCTCATTTCTAATATCTTCACTTCATCTTTTATCTGGAAGTTTGCAGCCAGCCACACTTCTCAGAAATCTCATTTCAGCTGCTTCTACGATCTTCTCTTCTCTTTTAGTTAAAACCCAAAATTCACTATCACACAAAAGCTAGGGGACTGCCATTAATTTATAAAATGTTTAGTTTTATTTCCTTTCATGTGTTTTTAAATAGTATTTTAATTGTGCCATGTATATAATTAAATTTATGAAGTTTATTAAATAGATCATGAATTCAAATACGTAGGAACAATAATCACAAATAGGAATGAGATGCACAAAGAAATTAAACATAGGCTCAATTCTGGAAATGCGTGCTATTATGCATTGCAGAGGCTCTTGATGTCCCAACTCTTTCAAAAAACGTTAAACTGAAAATATATAAAATTATAATTCTACCAGTTATATTATATGGGTGCGAAACATGGACTCTTACTTTAAGGGAGGAAATGAGATTACAGGTATTTGAGAATAAAGTACTTAGGAAAATTTTTGGACCAAAGAGAGATGAACAGACAGGTGAATGGAGAAGACAACATAACAATGAATTACATTCATTCCCCATACGTGCCACATGTCCTGCTCATTGCAGTCTACGAAACTTCCTTATTATATCTAGATTCCTATAAAGACCACTTAATTCACTGTTATGCAGTCTTCTCCATTCACCTGTCTGTTCATCTCTCTTTGGTCCAAAAATATTCCTAAATACTTTATTCTCAAATACTCGTAATCTCCTTTCCTCCCTTAAAGTAAGAATCCATGTTTCGTATCCATATAATATAACTGGTAGAATAATAGTTTTATATATGTTCAGTTTAACGTTTTTTGAAAGGAGTTGGGACATCAAGCGTCCCTGTAATGCATAATAAATAAATAAATTTATTTAATTTGGAAAAATGAAGGTCACAAAGACTTATCTTCACCGATATATATTTATAAGGTAAATATATACAAGAAATGCGTTTATACTCTTAAGTAATTCTCGAAATAATGTTAAATTTTGTTAACATATAACTGTAGGTAAGGTCGGTTATTTTCGTGAAAAATCGGAGGAAAAAAACTGAATGATCTCGTTGCGTTATACAATTGTCCTTCTTGAAATCACCTTTCATTTCTCAGGTAATGTAAATGACTTCTCGAAGCGCACTGTATAAATGTCCAAGCAAGTACGTGATTTCCTTGGGAAACAAGACGAAAACAGCAATACTGCTTCCTATAAATTACTGAGATTAAGATAAGAGACGTTCCGTTCTTTTTATTTACTTGTGGCATCTAAATTGGATTTCAAGGATAGGAGAGTTCACATAGGCGCGTGTTTCTTCCAGCACCACTATCACTTTACTAACAATTTTTTCCTCTCGATTCTTGGGGCGTAAAAGATAGCGAGATAGATAGAGATAGAGAGAGAGAGGGAGAATACAGATGGAGGAGAAATAGAATCAGCTTTTTCCATCCACAAACACTGATTCTCTCTTACTAAATAACCCTGAGCAGCAATAAAACTCTGCTGGACTCTTCGACTGATACAATCTTACAAAATGTACGTGTCTCTCAAGCTGCACAGCATTGAAGATTTACTCCTCTAAATTTCATGCCGTAATGGTGGACAAAAAACACCTCAAGCCATTAAAATTACCACAAATTTATGAAAGAAATAAAAAGTTATCAACTCTGACATTAACTACTTAGCACCAAGATATTAACTCATAAAATTATATGGACTATTTAACTCAATTCCCGAATGGTAGTCAATGACCAATCACGTTTCAATGAATTCTGTTTTACACCAATGACAGCCGTGTTTCACCTCGCTCTTTATCGATTGCTTTTTATCAGCTCCTGCTTTTGTCATAAAGAAATCTCCTCCTTTTTTAATATTCTCAACAGGTTAGACCATTATTTTTCTCCAACAAATACATTGAATATAGCAAATAATGAATAGATTCAGTGATTTTACTGAGTTGTTTATTCAAAATATAAATGATTAACCTATAATGTTGATTATAATAGTTTGATGTGTTTCATTATTTCTCCACTAGAGTGCATTCTTACAATATTGCGATCCTATTTGGCAATGAATAATATGATCGAGTTGCAGTGAATATACACAACCTCACATTTCTAATTTGTTTTCAAACATCGCCGTTTACATTAACTATATAAATATTTTAAAACACCGGTAACTATATTCAAATAATTATTTTTTAGTAAAGAGCTTAATTTTATTCGTTAAATAGTCCTAACAAATGCCACTCTTGATATATATATATATATATATATATATATATATATCCACCGCTGTAGCATGAAAATGCTATACTTGCAGCTTTACTAGGACATTGTAGGTGTGGTAGCTTCCCGTTGTTTTCCACACCGGTGAAAGTTGATGATGATGATAATAAGGATGATGATGATGATGTTGATGATGGCCATATGATTTCGGAGACTGTTTGGGCCTTAAAGTTTTACTGACATTTGTCTTACAGGTGAAGAAAAACCCCGATAAAAAACCTCACCCAGAAAAACTGCCCCGACCTGGATCGAACCCGGGCCCGCTGCGTGACAAGGCAGCACGCTACGTCGAGACCACAGCGGTGGACATATATATATATATATCACTGTATAAAACTCATAGAGTCCACCACTATGGTCTCGGGATAGTGTAGCTGCCTCTTCCGCATTGGGCCCAGGTTCGATTCTGTTCGAGATTAAGTTTCCTGGGTGATGATTCTTCGGGATTTTTCCTGACCTGCAAAACAAATTTCAGGAAGCATTAAGGCTCATCCTCTGGCCATCATCATCATTATTATTATCATATCCGCCATGTTCAGTATGAATACAATTTTCGATTTTTTAAGCCATTTTTCGAAAAATTCGTGCATTTTTCCGGATTTTCGAGTGCATCAAAATATCCCCTATACTAGGCTTAGAATAATCTATTTTCGTATACAAGTCCCATAACCTATAAATAAGTTCTAAAAAATATGGTGTACGTGAACGGTGTGATTCGTCTTAATGTTGTGTAATCTCGGAGCAGACTCTAGCATTAACCTGATCTCTCATCCTATCTAGGTTTCAATTTATCATATGTTAAAATTGAAGATATTAATGACAAAATAAATAAATTTAATCTAATGTGTGGCACTATTAAAAGAACCCTTAAAAACACAAGAAAAGAAACAAAAATTAAATTTTATAAAGTAATGGCTGTTCCTGTATTGATGTATGGATCAGAAAGTTGGACGATCACTAAAAGACAAGAACAAAGATTGGAAGCAGCTGAGATGCGATTTTTAGGAAATATAGCAGGATATACTCTGCTGGATAAGAAAAGAAATGAAGATATAAGAAAGGAACTAAATATTTTCAAACTTACAGACCGAATAATTAAATATAGGAACAACTGCAAAGAACATATTGATAGAATGCCAGACTGCTAAATTATAAACCGCACGTAAGGAGAAATGTTGGACGCCCACACAGAAGATGGTCTGAACAATTTTAACAATTCTAGCTTTCATGAAACCGGAACGAGCCAAAAGCCTTAATCCGTGGAAGATGATGATGATGATGATGACGTGTACGTGAATGTTGTGATTCGTCTTAATGTTGTGTTATCTCGGAGGAGACCCTGGCATTGACCTGATCTCATCCTGGGAGGCTCTCCATGTCCTTGTGTGATATATAGTTAAAATCCCTCTTCCGAAAGATCGTGTCACTGTAAAGTCCAAGTGACATGGACGTAAAGATACCTGAAAGGTGGGAAGTTAATCCGAGTTAATTGAATAATATATATTCAAACTAGATATAACACGTAAAAGTGTTATGTATGTTCCAATGACATCTAATGCACATTTCCGTGCTAAGCGGATAAAGGGTATATGCGGTTTATTTTCAATTTTCGCTCCACATTGGCAGACCAGATTATATAGGTAAATATCTCCAACAGACGCTGTCAGCTCATATCACATGCTTTGTCAATATATGTACACTCAGAGACACTGAATGTTACTGGATATGTTGTCATCCATCCATCCACAGCAATTCTGC
Source organism: Diploptera punctata (assembly GCA_030220185.1). Classification (NCBI taxonomy): domain Eukaryota; kingdom Metazoa; phylum Arthropoda; class Insecta; order Blattodea; family Blaberidae; genus Diploptera; species Diploptera punctata. The sequence goes on along the minus strand of JASPKZ010007418.1, from coordinate 1,021,842 downwards.
CCGAGGGCAGGTCTTTCACTGCAATCATAGCATTTTCATGCTATGCTTGCGCTTTACTAGGGAATTGTAGGTGTGGTAGCTTCCCGTTGCTTTCCACACCGGTGAAGGATGATGATGGCCATATGATTTCGGGGACAGTTTGGGCCTTAAAGTTTTCCTGGCACTTGTCTTACAGGTGAGGAAATACCTCGATAAAAACTTTAGCCAGAAAAACTGCCCCGACCGGGGATCAAACCCGGGCCCACTGCGTCACAAGGCAGCACGCTACCTTGAGACCACAGCGGTGGATGTATCATCATAGAGTAGCAAAATGAAAGAAAAAGAAAAAAGTGGGTCGTTTATACAGGTAGGACTATGTCCCTGTTTATAACTAGTCTACGCCATTTTGTTCAATGTACGCTATGAATAGGAATATTATTATTTTCGTTAATCCTAAAATAGGAGAAACTATATTCCTTATTTAAATGTGTCTGACTGTAGTGAAAATAAACTATGCACAACCGTAAGTTAAGCTATTGCATGTTACACTGAGCAACATTTTTTTTTCTCAGAAAGAAAAATACGTGATTCTGATACTATTTTTTCTCCTGAATTCAAATATGATATCGGTTTTTCTCCATCTCGCAAGGTTTGAAGAAGATTCCATCCTTTTAGCCGGGAACCAAGCATTTCAGACTGGTCATCATTATTATTATTATTATTATTATTATTATTATTATTATTATTATTATTATTATTATTATTATTATTATTATTATTATTATTCATCCGGTATCATGACAGATGCCGCCGTCTTCCGGAAACCAAACGCCATTCTTCTCTATCCATCCATTGATCTTCCTCCATTCCTCTGATATTCATAGCTGCTTGTACCCCTTTTATTCAAGTTTTCTTCGGTCTTCCTCTCTTCCTCCTTTCCATTGTAATCCATTCCATAACAATTTTTGGCAATCTTTGCTCTGGCATTCGTCTGACATGACCATACCACTGCAATCTTTTCTTTTCTATGATGTCTATGATGTCCGGCTCCTCTTGTACACTCATAATTTCCCTTATTTCTTTATTTCGTATTCTATCCATTCTCGATTTTCCAGCTGATATTCTTAAAACACCCATTTCTTCTTCTTCTCTTCTTCTTCTTCTCTTCTTCTTCTTCTTCTTCTTCTTCTTATTATTATTATTATTACTATTATTATTACTATTATTATTATTATTATTATTATTTAGTAATAATAAATTGTGATTGTTTTAAAGTGATGCGGCTGTAAATTGTATCGATTGATATTCAATGTTTAGCTTATAAACAAAACAATGTTCCAATTTTTTTAGACTCTTATTTAACTGATTTTGTTTGTTCCTTGTAAATTTTTGAAGTGACGAATATCAGAGAAGCATCATTTTCTGTGATAGGCCGACAGTATGTAACATACACTGAAACCCATGACTCACGTACAAAGGGTAGCCAATTAATTTCTGGTTACTCCATCCATATTTCTCTCGCAGTACCATGTGTGAATTAACACAGTTCATTGATTTGTACAACATATCTATCAGAAAGGAATCAATCTAAACGTTAGTTAAAATAACATTGTGAAACTTATGGATACAATTGAAGGGCTTAGGGCAGTAACATGATAAGCCACATTGTATTAAGAAATGCCATTTATTACAATGATAGCAAATAAATGTATTGAGATATCCATAAAATCTAGTAAGTGCGCCAGTCGTATGGGGAGTGAAAGACGTGCATGGAAACTTCTTCTAGGAAAGCCAGAAGAAAAGCGCCCATTAGTAGACCAAGAATGAGGTGGGAGAACAACATTAACTATGATTTGAGGGAAGTGGATTATACAGGAATGATTGGAAAGCATTGGCTCGGGATAGGGATGTGTGGAGAGCTTATGTCCGCGCGGCCATGAACCTACGGGTTCGATAGTGCCAGTGAGTAAGTAAGTAAGTGCGCCAGTGATGAGTTAAACATATAGACAGAACGTATTAACAACAATACTGTCCAATTATTATTTATAATGTATTGAAACATTGAAATCCTAAGATCTCAGAAAGAACAATAGGCCTATGCGACTTATTATGTTGCCTTAAGCCCTTCAATTATTTCTTATTTTATTATGACTATTTAACTCATGCCCCAAATGGCAGTCAATGACTAATCACATTTCAATGAATTTTGATTTACAACCAATCACAGTCGTTTTTCACCTAGATTTTATCACTTTCATTTTATCAAGTGGCTCCCAGATTGTATATATATATATATATATGATAAGAAAAGAAAAATGAATGCTTGAGTCGGGATTTGAACCCGAGTCTCTAAACTCTGTACGTTTAGCGCTCTAACGACCTGAGCCTTCCAAGAATTCCAACACAAACATACATTTTTCTTATACATGTAGTATTCTCAATTCACACAAGAGGTAGCGGAAATTTGTTCCAACTGACATCTAGTGGCTAACATAACAGTTAAGCAAATTTTTAAAGAGAATATTTACTTTATAGCATATATATATATATATATATATATATATATATAGTGCACGAATATAACCAGATTCTGCTTCCGAGATATAATAGAAAAAATACGTAGCAATTGATTATACCACAAGAAAAAAAAGAAACCACTGTTTTCACTTTCTTAAACGTATTATTTCCCATGAATTAACGTTGCTGAAAAATATCACTGACATATTTACTCATAGGATATCAGAAATTAATTAATAACATGTAATGACGTGTTTCATTTTTTCTCCACTAGGGTGCATTCTTACAATATTGCGATTCTATTTGGCAATAGATATGATCTGGTTGCAGTGATGAACAAATGAAACATAACGTTTCTCATTTGTTTTCAAACATCGCCGTTTACATTAAATATATAAATATTTTAAAATAAATATAGTTAAATAATGATTTGTGAGTAAACAGCTTAATTTTATTCGTTAAATAGTCCTAACAAATGCCACTCTTGATGTCCAAATCCTCTAGATAAATTGGAAATCACTCGTGGCATTACTTATGATAAATATACTTATTCTTACTGTATAATTTTATGTTCTGACCTGTGTTTTTTGTAGTTACTCATCAGTAAATGAAATTAAATTAACCTCTAAATTTATATTGACTAATGAACATATTTTTATTGCATTTAAAGAACATATTATTCATATTACATATTACAAAATTCAATTACATCAATATACGTGAACTTACCACATTTACTTACAACATGACCACTCAATTAGTAAAATGGGTGTTTACGTTACAAGGAGGTTTTATGAATGTTTACACTGAGCCCAGAATTGCAAACAAATTCGTAAAAAACATCTAATCATTGCAACGTACAAATGTTTATTTCATATTATGTCGAATATCACCATAAAAAAAATATTTACATGTACCAAATATTCAAATTATATGAGAGGACCCCTAAACGTGTTCTCAGAATGAATTCGCTCGATGTTGTAATGCTGAATTTATCATGACTATTCCAATGTAAACTATGAATAATTGTATGTATAATTTATACCTTGGTGAAGTGGAAGAGAAGACCTTATGGTCTTAACTCCAACCGGTAAAATAAATAAATAAATAAATAAATAATATAAAAATAAATAAATAACACTTATATATCCAAAATATGTGCTAACAAAATATTTAATCATTGCATAAAGTAGCAGAAAGATGGAGCATCAAATAAAGAAACAGAAGAAAGGATTAGTAATGGAAGAAAAACCATAGGAATATTAAACTATATACTATGAAGTAAAAACATAATTAACATAACAAAACAGATAATTTATAAAACCATACTAGAAAGTATAATATTATATGGATCGGAAGTTTGGACAATGACACAACAACAAGTCAGCAGAATAACTTCAGTTCAGTTAAAATGATTTTTGGAGAAGAGCTGCCAGAAATTTCGACTGGAAAAAATTAGATATACAGAAATTAGAAAATGGATTAATGCTGAAACAAATATAATGGATGAGATTGAACACAGAAGGCTAAAATAGTATGGAATGCAGGATGGAAGAGTACCAAAGGCCGTCTATGCATGGAAAATTGAAAGAAGGAATAGAAAGGGAAGACCAAGAACAACCTAGAAGAACAACATTAAAAATTCAATGTGGAAATTTGGTGTAACAGATGAAGACACAGAGGACAGAGAACAATGGAGAACTTTAATTAAGGGAAATTTGTGAATGTTTGTTGCAAACTGATAGTCTACCCTCAATGATGAGGAAAATTCTCAAAATGAATAAATAAACAAGCAGTTATGAATATGTAATCAGCCATATGCAATATTACTTATAACTTCTTCTTAATCATAATTTGTAGGATTTTCATCCTGTTTAATCCAAAAATTACTCCTCGGAGAAAGACGTTTTGGATGTGCATTGTTTCAGTCTTTGATCCGAGGCTTGATCCTTGTGACTGCGAGCAATGTATAAGATACACCTTGAAGTGGGTTGCTAGCCCGTTTTCATGGCGGGTTTATTATTCGGGGTTTCCTCCCTAGGCCGATTGCCTTCACCCAGCTCCAGAGCTCAGCCTGCACCGTTTTATTTCGGAGTTGTCTCTCCTAGATGGGTTGTCTTGCAGGACAAATGAACTCCATCCGCCCGTTTGTCAATCTACAAGGCAGTAGATTTATAGTGGCCTCTTCCGTCAGGTACACCATATTCCTTCTCCGCTGTATCTGCCTTTGAGGTCATCACCGTAACCCAGGTAAGGGTTCCTCACAAGGTACTATCGGCTGGGCAAGTTGAACCAAGTTTTTTTTACCAGATGTTACTCCTCCAAAGATATAAATTTTGTAATGAGTGTTAAAAATACATATTTTTAAATCTCTTCTTTTTATTTAACTTTGAAATTAAATAAATACTGATGATAAGAATGTATTATTTATGTCCAAATCATTGTTATCTGTTACTTTTGCTTGTCGAATGTCAGGAAATTTCAAGACTCAAACGGTCCCCTAACATCATCTGCCCATCATATTCGCCACGTTTAGTATGAATGTGTGTGAATGGCGTGTTTTGTCTCAATGTTGTGTTGTCTCGGAGGTGACTCTGATATTGAGCTGATTATTTAACTCATGCCCAAAGTAACAGTCAATGACCAATCACGTTCCAATGAATTTTGATTTACAACCAATCATAGTCTTTTTCACCTCGATTTTATCACTTTCATTTTACCATCTTCATTTTATCAAGTGGCTTCCAGGTTATATATACAGTGCACGAATGTAACCAGATTCTGTTTGCGAGATATAATAGAAAAAAATTCGTAGCAATTGATTATACCACAAAAAGAAAAAGAAACCACTGTTTGCAACAATGTGTGTTATCACATTGACAAACATGACGCTAGCGGTTACTTGTTCCCCGATCGAATATTCACAGGTAACAGAGAAGAGTCTAAACTCTTATAATATTCCATCCTTAGTAATTCTGCCGAAGGTAGGTCCTTCACTGCAATCATAGCATTTTAATGCTATGCTTGCAGCTTTACTAGGGAATTTTAGGTGTGGTAGCTTCCCGTTGCTTTCCACACCGGTGAAGGATGATGATGATGATGATAATGATAAGGATGATGATGATGATCATGGTCGTATGATTTCGGGAACCGTTTGGGCCTTAAAGTGTTCCTGACATTTGTCTTACAGGCGAGGAAAAACCGCGATAAAAACCTCACCCAGAAAAACTGCCCCGACCGGGGATCGAACCCGGGCCCGCTGCGTGACAAGGCAGCACGCTACCTCGAGACCACAGCGGTGGACATTAAATATATAAATATTTTAAAATAACTATATTTAAATAATGATTTATGAGTAAACAGCTTAATTTTATTCGTTAAATAGTCCTAACAAATGCCACTCTTGATTTCCAAATTCTGTAGATAAATTCACTCCTCACTTCGTCAGTCGTGAATTTATCGATAATTTGGAAATCACTTGTCGCATAACTTATGATAAACATATTGGCAATTGGCTCAAGCAACAACGTGTGTTATCACATTGACAAACATGACGCTAGCAGTTACTTGTTCTCCGATCGAATATTCACAGGTGGCACAAAATAGCCTAAACTTTTGTAATATTATCTAAATTAATATTGTGACTAATACTTACTTACTTACTCATTGGCACTATCGAACCCGTAGGTTCATGGCCGCGCGGACATAAGCTCTCCATACATCCCTATCCTGAGCTAATGCTTTCCAATCATTTCCTGTATAATCTACTTCCCTCAAATCAAAGTTAATGTTATTCTCCCACCTCATTCTTGGTCTACCAACTGGGCGTTTTCCCTAATACCTGAACGGAATTTTATCATGATTTTAATTTATATTAACTTAAGTATTTACTAATTTTCATACTGAAATAGAATGGAATTTAAGGGAACTGTAAAGTTATTTAAATGTATTGCAAAGTTGTAGAATAATTTTATCTGCTAGCATACAGTTATATATGTGTTGCACTCTACGGTCCCTAGCAAGCAGTGTATAATTCTGCATACAGAATCTACTCAGTAATAGCATTTCCTCCAGAGCTTGGGGTGCGAATTTGTGCCCCCAATTGGGAATTACACCCCCAAGATACACGTCTGGAATTAACATTGCTAAGGATGGATTGGTTAATGAAGTTCTCTAGAGTATCAAATTTCAACAGAAACTAGACTATACATAGCGCCATAAACTGGTTCGGATTACCGGGTCTTGTCCAACACACTTCCCAATACATAGGATACTATGCAGATCCTCTGAGAGACTGTGATCTTATTTAAGGAGAAAGGCTAATTAATTTCCCAAGGGGGTTTACAAATGCAAGGGAGATGATTAAATTCATCGCATTTAATAATTCAAATCTGAAAATCCGCTACATGTCATGTACTGAGGGAGTAAATAGAATTACACTCGAAGCTCTACTCTCAGGTGCTAACATCCTTGCATGATTTCATAGTAATATTCAATCTGTTTAGTATACAGGATGGTTAAAAGAGTCCGGGTGTTAGGCACTTAAAAAAATTCAAAATAGGCAGGAAAAAAGGCACTAAAAATCATTAATATAGGCACTATAAAATTCAAAATAGGCTCTTAAAGAAAGACTACAATATACATTTTTACACTCTTACGTAAAGATATAATGGAAATGGACAGCTAATGACAAATGAGGACATTTTTGAGGAAGTGGCTGAATTCAAATACCTAGGAACAAAAATCACAAATAGGAATCAGATGCACAAAGAAATTAAACATAGGCTCAATTCTGGAAATGCGTGCTATCATGCATTGCAGAGAATTTTGATGTCCCAACTTCTTTCAAAAAACGTTAAACTGAAAATATATAAAACTATTATTCTACCAGTCATATTATATGGGTGAGAAAAATGGACTCTTACTTTAAGAGAGGAAATGAGATTACGAGTTTTGAGAATAAAGTTCTCAGGAAAAATTTTGGACCAAAGAGAGATGAACAGACAGGTGAATGGAGAGGACTAAATAACAGTGAACTACATGGTATTTATGGGAAGCCAGATATAATAAGAACAGTTAAGTCTCGTAGACTGCGATGGGCAGGACATGTTGCACGTATGGGGAATCAGAGACTTGCATGGAGGCTTCTTGTAGCAAAGCCAGAAGGAAAACTTCATAACAATGAACTACATGGTCTTTATAGGAAACCAAATATAATAAGAACAGTTAAGTCTCGTAGACTGCGATGGGCAGGACATGTTGCGCGTATGGGAAGTGAAAGACGTGCATGGAGGCTTCTTGTAGGAAAGCCAGAGGGAAAACGCCCAGTTGGTAGACCAAGAATGAGGTGGGAGAACAACATTAACTATGATTTGAGGGAAGTATATTATACAGACAATGATTGGAAAACATTATCTCAGGATAGGGATGTATGGAGAGCTTATGTCCGCGCGGCCATGAACCTACGGGTTCGATAGTGCCAGTGAGTGAGTAAGTAAGTAAGTAAGTAAGTAAGTGAGTCTTACGTAAAGAATATAAACATATGCTTATCAATAGCATACGAAGATATCAGAGATGATTTTGGAACTTGTTTTGCCTTTTTTTACAAAGAGCATACTTAGTATACAAAAATACGGTATTCAAAATGTATGGACAATGGACGGTGCCGTCATAGCCAAAGTAAATGGCGAAAAACGCAAAATTAGATTTTCTACGGATATCAACTAGATAGGACCTGAGTGTAAAATATGTTTACTTTATTTGTCTTTTCTTTGCTAACAATTATATTGTTAATTTATTTCTAATTTAGGTAAGTTTTAAGTTTATTATTTTTTATTTAGGACAACTTACTTGTTTTATTTTCATTTTTTAAGTTATTTGTTTAGCTAAATTATTTTAATTTTATTAGAGTTATTACAGTAAATAGTTTATTTTTACTTTCTGCTATTGGCAACATTGAGCTGACAAATGATGAATTATTTGCAACCCCTGACTCACTCACCTTCTCCAATCACCCTCTTATTGTGCAGACAGCTTTTAACACAGGTAGCAACATTCCTCAATCCCTACCATCCCCTCCAAAAACAACTACCAGTCTACTTAGGAATGCATTTTCTATTGATAAATCATCACTTAAAATCGCTCACGTAAATTCACAAAGCATTCTGTCCCACTTTGATGAGTTTGAAACCATATTTTCATCTCTTGGACTGAGCGCCATTTTAATTTCGGAAACCTGGCTCACCCCATCCATACCTTCGTCCCTTGTTCACCTAGACGGATATACATTGCTCAGAAATGACAGAATAGATAAAAGAGGTGGAGGAGTTTGTGCCTTTATATCAAATGAGCTTAATCCAAGAATTGTCCACAAGTCCCCTTCTGTATATTCCGCTCGCCCCGAGTTCTTATTCGTAGAAATTCAAGCCAGTCTAAAAAAATGTCTCTTATGCATTGTATACAAACCTCCAAAAATTGGGCACCTTTCGGACCTAGAAAACGCTCTGAACGATGCATTGCCTCATTATGAACACGTTATTGTTGCAGGCGATTTTAATACAAATCTTCTTCAGACTGACTCACCAGCCATACAACTTAAAAATATGTTCCAAAGCTTTAATATGACCATTGTTCCTCTCTCGGCCACACATCATACTGCTACTACCGACACTCTACTGGACTTAATTGTGACTACACATCCACAGAAAGTACTGTCATATGGACAAATTCATGCTCCCGGCATATCTGCTCATGACATTGTATTCGTAGAATACTCACTTCAATGTCCTAAAAGACGCTCTAAATTGATTACGTACAGAAATTTACAAAACATAGACGATACTAAACTAAAATCAGACGCTTTAGAACTACCTTGGTATTCAATATGGAATCTTAGATCAGTTGATGAAAAAGTAGACACATTTAATACGCTGATACTACAACTATACGACAGACATGCACCAGTAAAAACCCGACGATTTTCCCGCTCCCCTGCTCCCTGGATGAATGATTCAATACGTGAACTTATGTCAAAACGAGACAAAGCATACCGAATATACAGACGACATAAAAATGACGAGAACTGGCAACTACAAACAACTTAGAAACACAACTACACAAACTATACGTAATGCCAAACTACGACAAGCCCACAGTATAATCGGACCTGAAATAAGTGCACGGGACACTTGGCGAAATCTCCGTGCAATGGGACTTAGACAGTTGAATCCCTCAACTGACTCTATAGACATTTCTGTAGATGACTTAAATGAACATTTTACCTCAATACCCATGACACCTCCAGACAACAAGACTAAAATAGACATTCTTAAAGACTTATCCCCATCCCCACATATAGGAAGAGATAAATTTTACTTTTACGACATTTCGCCTATAGACGTTAAAAAAGCACTCAAGCGGATTAAATCCAATGCGCAAGGAACAGATAACATCAGCATTTAATGCTAAATAAATCATTGACATTATACTACCCACAGTGACTCATATTTTCAATGCTTCCCTTATAACTTCTATCTTCCCTATTGTATGGAAACAGTCTAGAGTTCGGCCTATACCAAAAATAAGTACACCTACTAACTGTAATGACTTCCGACCGATCAGCATCCTTCCGACATTATCTAAAGCCCTGGAATATATTGTACATAAGCAAATGACTGATTATCTCCAAGAAAATCACCTCCTTGATCCTTATCAATCCGGCTTTAGATCTGGTCATAGCACAACCACAGCTTTGCTAAAAATTACCGAAGATATTCGTGAAGCCGTGGACAGACGTCAATTGACTCCTTTAACCTTACTTGACTTCAGCAAAGCTTTTGACACAGTAGACCACGACTTACTTATGATAAAGCTCAAGCACCTACATTTGTCTGACAGCGCTGTATCCTGGTTCGACTCATACCTGCACGGTCGTCAACAATACGTTTCATTAAACTCTAGATCTTCGTCTTGGCGCAACGTGCCGGCTGGAGTCCCCCAGGGCAGTGTTCTCGGACCTCTTCTTTTCTCAATCTACACAAATGATTTGCCAACTGTACTAAAGCACTGCCGTTATCACCTCTATGCTGATGATCTCCAAATTTACCTACATTCACCTCCTCATTCTCTCTATAACAGCTTGATGAAAATGAATGACGATCGCATATCCATCTTTAACTGGTCTTCAAGTATCGGTCTAAATCTAAATCCTAACAAGTCACAAGTAATTCTAATGGGACAACAAAGACTGCTTACAACCTTTGACATATCTACACTTCCAAACATTACTATAAATAATATAATTATCCCTTATTCTTCTTCAGTAATAGATCTTGGACTACATCTAGACGCAAATTTAACCTGGCAAACACAAGTGAAACACATATGTAAAAAGAGTTTCTCCATCTTACATTATCTTAGACGTTTAAAGAATTTTCTCCCAGTTTCGTTAAAACAAATCCTAGTGCAGAATCTTGTGTTACCACACTTCGATTATTGTGACATTATATATAATGATCTAAACTATGCCTTGTCGCAGAGACTGCAGCGTGTTCATAATGCTTGCATTCGATTCATTTTCAATATCCGCCGTTATGACCATATTTCCGAACACTTTAATAACCTCTCTTGGCTCCGTCTTACTGACAGACGTAAATTGCACTCTCTTTCGCTACTTTTCAAGCTTCTGAATTCCTACATTCCTACTTACCTGGCGTCCAGATTTGAGAAGTTATCCTCCTACCACAATATTGACACTAAGTCACAAGATAGCAGTCTGCTAACAATTCCTCTTCATAGCACTTCCTCCTATTCTACTTCCTTCACAGTAGCCTCCGCCCGCTCCTGGAATCTCCTTCCTCAAGATATCAGGGTTGCCGCACATTGGCACCTTTAAGTCACGCTTATACAGTTACCTGTTGTCTAATAATTAATTTTTCTCTATTTATTTAATTTTATACTATGTCATTAATCTTTTCCTCGTTTTTTTAATATATCTTGTACATATTATATATTTAATTCGTTAAATTTAGAGTAAATCAAAATACATTATAAATATTAATTGTATTGTATTCATAACTTGTAATCGTTTATATATATGTATTGTAATTTAGATTTAAGACTTTTCTTTTGTATTTTTTTAAACCTGGTTGAGTGGTAGACAAGGCCTTAAGGCCTTAACTCTGCCAGGTAAAATAAAGCTATTATTATTATTATTATTATTATTATTATTATTATGTTTTGCAGTGTGTACGTGCTGCGAAACATAGCACTTCTTCGCGCAATTCACTGAAATTTTACACACTTTGCAAAACAATTATTGAATCGTCACTTGAGAGTATTTCCGCACGGAATTATTTCCCGAAATTGGTCAGTTTGTCTTACTGTTTACAGTTGTCCGTTCTCATGGCATAGTAAAACATCTTTTCTAAAGGTTAAAAAAAGCCACATACATTTGTAGCGCCACATTGTCTTTGAAACACCCGCCTGTGAACGAAGACTACAGACTGAATTCAGTGTTACCAACATCAAATATAATTATACCAGTCACTTAAAGGTTTCTCTGCAATGATATGTGCCATGAAGTTTGTCCATTTAAATTAATTTAATTGAAATACTAAGTTAATTTCGAGAAAAAATGGCAAATAGGCATTTATAGGCATTGTAAGCTGAAATAGGCATTTATAGGCAAAATTAACTTCATGGAAAACAACTCTAGGGTCGTCGGTATGAACTTATATGAAGTCACTTTTACAATATCTGTGATAAATAACTGTAGGTATTATCCCTAACATCCGGTCTCTAGTTACTATATTATCTTCAATGCCTCCTGTATTCTCAACATGTCTGAGATTTTAAACATCTTTCTTCTCTTTATTAGGAATTTCTATACAATACAGTAGCTTTTCCTACAACTCATTGTAAATTTGACTCCTCCATAAATCCTTATTACACGCTTTATATTAGCTTGACCTGTATCTATCTATATCTACGTAACGGAATCTTTCAACGCGATTTTCACCCACTTAAAATCATTGCATGGACTTGAAACTTTGTATACTTGTAAAGGACCCGTGAAAATACAATAATTTCATACTTTTATTCTAAAATCCTGGCTAGAATCATCAGAAAATAAAAAAGTGCCTTTGTTTCTATGTAACGGAATCTTTGAACACGATTTTCAGCCACTTAGAAAAATTGGAGCGACTTGAAACGTTGTATACATGTAAAGGACCCGTGACAATACAATAATTTCATATTTATTTTTACACACTTTATGTTAGCTTGACCTGTATCTATCTATGTAATGAAATCTTTCTACACGATTTTCACTCACTTAAAAACATTGGATCGACCTGAAAGTTTGTATACTTGTAAAGGACCAATGACAATACAATAATTTCATAAATAATTATAGTAGGTTGTGGACTTATCGACTTTTTAGTCCATCGTTGAAAGAAATTAATATTATATCCTCTGGTAGCTCAGTTGGTAGAGTGTAGGACTGTAGTGGTATATAATTTCAGTAATCCATGGGTCGGTGGTTCAAATCCGGCCCGGGATTTTTTTAGAAGAGTATTATTTTTAGCTCATACTACAATAGTATCGAATTTAAAGATATTTACATTTTTATAAAACCAAACTAAAAAATAAATAATAGTTCAAAAATCTAAAACAGCTCGTTTTATTAGAAAACCGAATTAAAAAATGAAAAATAATTTTAATTTCCGACATGCCTGGGATAAAATTAAAATGACCAACAAAAAAATCATCTCCAACACATCTAGAATACAACTAGAGTTATATACAAAAAAAAATACCATCAAAAGCGTGGGGTGCTCTATTTCAATTAATATATTTGATAATAAACAAATATTGGTAAAAGTAAAATCTCTAAGAAGAAAACGTAAAAACCATAAAAAGCACCCCATTCTTCCCGCACTCCCTGACTGGTTTTCGCTCAGCATTCCTCAGACATCTTGCCGCACGCCCTCATGATTTTCTCTTCATCCCTATAATCTGCTAACTTTACACAATTATAGATCTGAAGTACCTCTTTTATTATTGTTATTATTATTATTATTATTATTATTATTATTATTATTATTTATACAGTGCGATCAGTATAGCACTGAAACGCTATTATTTGACATCGCACAATATATCATTTCGTACAAAGGCACTTCCTCGTATATGTAGGCCTATATATAAAACAGTTTGGTATTCGTAAAATATAGGTTTTCTATTTTTTTAACTATTCTACGTTTAATTGATTTTATATAATTATATTTAAATCGTCCACCGCTGTGGTCTCGAGGTAGCGTGCTGCCTTGTCACGCAGCGGGCCCGGGTTCGATCCCCGGTCAGGGCAGTTTTTCTGGGTGAGGTTTTTATCCGGATTTTTCCTCACCTGTATGACAAATGTCAGGAAATCTTTAAATCCCAAACGGTCCCCGAAATCATATGGTCATCATCATCATCATCCTTCACCGGTGTGGAAAGCAACGGGAAGCAACCACACCTACAATTCCCTAGTAAAGCTGCAAGCATAGCATGAAAATGCCATGATTGCAGTGAAGGACCTGCCTTCGGGCAGAATTACTATGGATGGATATTTAAATCAAATATATTCCTTAGAGACTAAAAGTAAGTGATCTTATATTACGATAGTTTTGAAAATAATAGTATTTATTGTAAGAGACAATACCTTTTACATGTACTACGTATATGCCATAAGTAATGCCACGAGTGATTTCCAAAATGATCGGCAAATTCACGAGTCACGAAGTGAGGAGTGAATTTATCTAGAGAATTTGAAAAATCAAGAGTGGCATTTGTTAGGACTATTTAACGAATAAAATTAAGCTGTTTACTCACAAATCATTATTTAAATATAGTTACCGGTATTTTAAAATATTTATATATTCAATATAAACGGCGATGTTTGAATACAAACCAGAAATGTGAGGTTAAGTATGTTCACTATAAGAGAACTAAGTAAAGTAAAGTGATCCCACTAGAGGCTTCAGGAGGCTCTTGGGGTAGTAGGAAGTTAAGGCTTCAACTTTTTTGGACAATCGGCACTTGATGTCAGCCGGGTTGTCAGCCCTGCGTGACGGCCGCCTTAAATCTCCTATAAAGAATAACTAAAGAAGAAATAAAAAATACAAATCCTATAAATATTAATGATATTCAGTCAAATAAAAAAGTCATTACAATACTACTTGTATTAATAATACATACTTCTCATTCAATAAAATAGATCAATTCATTCATAAGAAAATAGGTACTTAATAAACGGTATTAAAATGGGAGGAGTTCCTTGTGGGACCAAATGGGCAAATATATGTTGTGTATTATTGATTCATCCAAATACTATAAATGTTAATCATAGAGGTAATGCTAGGGATAAAGTTATTGTTATATGACTAGTACTAGTAAAAATGTACGGAAATAGTATTATATATTTTTATCTAATTTCTTTTAATTATGAATTATATTTTAGAATAGTTTTTTTAACTTTTGAGGACAAACGCCTGGTACTCATTTCCGTTAGATACTGAGTCGACCTCAGGGTCATAGTGTCGCCAGAAGGTTTCGGTCTGTTTTAAAATCCTGATCCCACCGTGACTCGAACCCTCGACCTTCCGGCTTGTAGCGCAGTGCCTTAAGCACTACGCTACTGCGTACCCCAAATAAGAGAACTAGACAGAGTAATTTTGTTCAATCTTTAAGATGGAGCCCATGACAATTCTTGGAAAAATGGAGAAACGAGATATTTTCGGATATTAAATATGAATCTGATACACACATTTTGAACACGCTTCAAGAAGTTGAGAACACGACATAAATAGCTTTATTTAATTAAATCAAAATAAAACTTAAAGTTTTATTTGATTTTCATATTTATTACGATATAAATTTGTAACAGGTGTTTCGGTACTTTGTACCTTCTTCAGGCATGATTACAAATGAATCCCGTAATCATGTCTGAAGAAGGTAAAAGTACTGAAACAGCTGTTACAAATGTATATCGTAATAAATATGAAAATCAAATAAAACTTTAAGTTTTATTTTTATTCAATTAAATAAATTGATTAAAAATATATTTAATTAAATTAGGATAAAATATGTTAAACAATAATAGAAGATTTACGAATGCTATTGCACAAATTTAAAATCTTTGCAGCAAAATATAACATGAAAATCTCAATGAATAAAACCAAATCAATGGCAATATCCAAGGACCCATGACGTGTTAAATTAGAAATAGAAGGGAAAAGTATAGAACAAGTCATGAAATTCAAATATTTAGGAGTAGAAATCAATAGCAGCAACAGAATAATAGATGAAACCCCCCATCAAGCAAATGATGCAAACAAAATATCGGGATGTTTAAACAATACTGTTCGGAAAAATAAAAATTTATGAATAGATACAAAAGTAAGAATATACAAATCTGTCATTAAGACCAGTTCTAACATATGATTGTGAATGCCGAACAGAAACTCAAAAAACAAAACAAATCAATGAAACAACTGAAATGAAAGTTTTAAGGAAAATCGTAGGAAAATCACTGAGAGAGAAAATTTGCAACTCTGCTATTAGAGAAGAATGTGAAATTGAACCTATAAACCTTTGGACTCAAAGACTTCAACGTGTTCATAATTCTTGCGCACGTTTTATTTGTGGTATTCGCAAATTTGACCATGTTACACAGTCCCTGGAACAATTATCGTGGCTTCGTCTAAGAGATCGTAGAACTGTCCATTCCCTATCCCTTCTCTATAAAATACTTCACACATCATCGCCTAATTATTTATCACGCCGCTTCATCAGACTATCCGACACACATAATCTTGACAATCGATCCCATCAGCACATTGTCCTTTATATCCCGCCTCATCACACTGTATATTATTCATTATCTTTTACGGTGTCACTTACCAAAACATGGAATTCCCTTCCGCCCTATGTCAGAGACTGTCAAACTATAACATCCTTCAAAAATAAATTAAGAATTATTTAATAACAAACTAACTTATACACCTCACTGATAGTATTCTTTTAGCAATATTAATATACTTAATTATTTATGTAAATAATATTAAGAATAACAAATATTTTTATTTGTTTTGTTTTTAAATATTGTATAATCGTAAAATTAGTTTTCTATATCTCATTATTTTCCTGTTTTTTTATATACACTAGACAGGGACAATTTAATATGCCTTGCTTGTATACATTTTATCATTAGTTTTAGTCTTAATTTTAACTAATATTAACTGGTTGTATTATAGATCGTAATACGCATATTAGATATTATCTTTTGATCAAATTTTTACTTAGTGTTTAATATTAGAGTTAATTAAGATTGTTATATTCTGATGTAATATATGTTTGTCCTGGTGAGTGGAAGAGAAGGCCACATGGCCTTAACTCCACCAGGCTAAATAAATCTAATCTAATATAATCTAATCTAGAAGACTAAATTGGAACGATCACATAGATAGAATGGAGAACAGTAGATTAGTGAAGAAAGTACGTGACTGGACACCTCAGCAGAAAAGGCCATTAGGAAGACCACAACTACGATAGAAGGACGTCACCATACCCCGGACCTGTAGTAAATGAACACGCAACAAGCCGCCAGCTTTCATGCGTAGAGGAAGAAGAAGAAGAATAGAAGCAGATCAAAGACGAAGACGAAGAATATCGTCAATGTCGGTACCGGGTCTCTAGAACGAGAAGAAGAGAATCTACAGTAAAATCGCGATAATAATATTGTGCTTAAAACTATTACAAATGATCAAAAAATTGCAAAGTAGAATACAAAGCGCAAAAATGAACTTCCTTTGAAGAACAAAAGGCTGCACAAGATTGGATCGGATAAGGAATGAAGATATAAGAACAGAGTTAAATATATATCCACTGGATGAGAAAATCGGAGAATATAGAGAGAAATGGTTTACACATGTGGAAAGAATGAATGTATCAAGATTACCAAGAGCAGCATTCAACTACAAGCCAAGAGGTTCAAGGAATGTAGGAAGGCCAGTGAAAAGATGGACAGAACAACTGTGAGGGGGAACAGGCAATTTGCCTAGCCCGTAAAGTGAAGAAGAAGAAGAAGAAGAAATTGCAATTAATAGTTTTCTACTTTCAATATTTTTCTTATTGTCAAAGATGCATTTTATCGATGAAATATATAGGCCACCAGCGGTACAGAGATGTTGAAATATTCAACAGATCTTTTTGATGGTATGTGCATACTTGATGCGAATGTCTATTTTCCAAGTGACAAGCTGTCAGACTCTTATCGCGATCACAGCGGGAATCCCAAATTGTGAACGCTGCTAAAAAAAGTTTAACATGTTATTGAAATTTTTATCTGGACCCATAAATCCCTTCTACGGGGATTCCATATTTATTTGAAAAATGAAAACGTGAAGAATAAAATTGTTTAGTTCTAAGGCATTTTTTTTACAGCATAAATTCACAAGCCTGGCGTCGCTTCAAATCCCAGAAGCGTCAAGTCAAAACATATGTATATACTATTACTACTAATCGATTAAATAAGATATCTAACTCAAATAAATTAAATAAATATATAAATTTAGAAAAAACATTTTATATGGGATATGGATTAGGATGGAAGTAAATATCAGTAAAACTAAATATATGGTAACACGTAGAAATACATTATTATATAATGGAAATGGACAGCTAATGACAAATGAGGGAAATTTTGAGGAATTGGCTGAATTCAAATACCTAGGAACAATAATCACAAATAGGAATGAGATGCACAAAGAAATTAAACATAGGCTCAATTCTGGAAATGCATGCTATTATGCATTGCAGAGACTTTTGATGTCCCAACTTCTTTCAAAAAACGTTAAGCTGAAAATATATAAAACTATTATTCTACCAGTTATATTATATGGGTGCGAAACATGGACTCTTACTTTAAGGGAGGAAAGGAGATTACGAGTGTTTGAGAATAAAGTTCTTAGGAAAATTTTTGGACCAAAGAGAGATGAACAGACAGGTGAATGGAGAAGACTACATAACAATGAACTACATGGTCTTTATAGGAAGCCAGATATAATAAGAACAGTTAAGTCCCGTAGACTGCGATGGGCAGGACATGTTGCGCGTATGGGGAATGAAAGACTTGCATGGAAACTTCTTGTAGGAAAGCCAGAAGGAAAACGCCCAGTTGGTAGACCAAGAATGAGGTGGGAGAACAACATTAACTATGATTTGAGGGAAGTAGATTATACAAGGAATGATTGGAAAGCATTAGCTCAGGATAGGGATGTATGGAGAGCTTATGTCCGTGCGGCCATGAACCTACGGGTTCGATAGTGCCAGTGAGTAAGTAAGTATATGGGATATGGAGCCGAAACCGAAGATTTTATATTAGAAGATGAAAAGGGGTATATTAGAGGATGTGAAGAATTTGAGTATCTGGGAGTAAAATCAGATAAAGAGGATAAACAAGAAAGTGATATTAAGAACAGAATAAATAAAGGTAGAGCAATAACAGCAATGATGAATGGAGTCTTATGGAACAGACATATAACCAGGAAAAATAAGTTACAAATATATAATTCAATAGTGAGAAGTACTGTCACATATGGAGCTGAAGTTTGGAAATTCGACAAAAACTTACAACAAAAACTTATGTCGATGGAAATGGATTTCTTGAGGAGAGCAGCAACATGTTCAAAATTAGACAAAATAAGAAATACTGTCATAAGAGAAAAATGGATATTGGTTATTCAATAGTAGATTATATACGGTATAAGCAATTAAATTGGTATGGGCACGTACGACGAATGCAAGAAGAAAGATTACCCAGGAAAATACTGGAATCGTGTCCACCTGGAAGAAGGAGGAGAGGAAGACCTCGAAACTCGTGAAAGCAGGAAATAAGAACTGAAATGAGATCAAGAGAACTGGAGGACATGGATTGGATGGAGAGAGACGAGTGGAGAAGAAAAATAAAACTTTAGGCACAGAAAGATGTGTAAACATTAAAATTCTGTATATAAATAAATCTAACTCATTGGAACTGCCGAACCCGTAGGTTCCTGGCCGCACGGACATAAGCTCTCCACACATCCCTATCCTGACCTGATGTTTTCCAATCATCCCCTGTACAACCTAAAAGTAAAAGTAAAATAGTCCCACTGCAGGCCTCAGGAGGCCCTTGGGGTAGTAGCAGGTTAAGGCTCCCACTTTTTTCTAAACAATCGGCACTTGATGTCAGCCGAGTTGTGAGCCCTGAGTGACGGCCGCCTTTACCCCCAGAACAAGTGTCTGATACTCATTTAAGTTAGAGGCTGAGTCGACCCCAGAGTCATAGTGCCGCCAGAAGGTTTGGGTTAGTTTAAAACTCCTGACTCCATCGGGACTTGAATCCTCGACCTTCCGGCTTGTAGCACAGTGCCTTAACCACTACGCTACTTCCCTCTAATCATGGTTAATGTTATTCTCCCACCTCTTTCTTGGTCTGCTAACTGGGCGTTTTTCATCTGGTTTTCCAACGAGAAACTTCCATGTCCCTTTTACATTCCCCATTCGTACTTCATGTCCTGCCCATCGCAGTCTATGAGACTTAACTGTTATTATATATGGTTCCCTACAGAACTCATCTGTCTCACTGAATTAAATAAGTTGATTAAATATGTTTTTAATACAAATTGAATGTAAAAAGTTGCTACCATCCGTAAGTATGCGGACAGATCAATACATTGAAGCTGTGGGTTCAATGTCGCATATTTACCGTCATACAAGAAGTGCAAGCCCGAAATAAGCGTCATCTGAATAAAATGTGTTGTCCCATTCATGCTGAGTTTAGAGTAGTGAAGCTTCTGACCAGATAATATTAAAGAGCGTAGATAAATTCTTCTTCTTCTTCTTCCTCCTTCCAAGTATTAGGCCAAGGCCTGTTACGATCCTATAGAAAATTTTCCCGTATGGCAAATTCTCGTATAAGACTTGAAAGCATAATAATAGTCCCTTCGATTGGTTGCTGGCCAAAGGAAGGCAAGACCAGTGATGGGCTACCATCAGCCTCTGGTCAGGCTTTTCTGGAGAAGGAAAGAAAATAAAGGAAAGAAGAATGGAAGAAAGGAAAGACTCTCTAGCCCCTCGGATGCCCTAATAGCGTAGGGGTCAAAAAAACAAGAGTATACAGTAAAACCTGTCTATGAAGGAACAAGACGGTTCCTTAAATATATTTCCGTCTTGGCAGTTTTCCTTTTTATAAAGGATTCAAAAAATTACAAGCTTGAATTTTCTAACGCAGTTTTAAGGGTTTTACATGCACGCTTTAAAGACGTATTGAGTGAAATAAAGGCAAAATTTGTATATGTAACACAGCTCTGTTTGCACGGCAATACAAAACAACTTTATTGCACAAAAACGAGAAGGAACTCAACTACAGGAAGACTGAAGAGTTTCCCAACTCCCTCGCAGATAACGTAAGCAGGCAAGGAAAAGCGAGGGATTCCCCGCTGTCACACATAAGCAAGGGTATCCCCACAATACGACAACACAAGAAAGTAAAACGATATAATGCAGAATTTTCACGTGTGGTCATTAATACTGTAATTAGAACGTGCTTAAGAATAATTTTCCGTCTTACTGAGATAAAAATTAACTATTGGTAGTTTAAAAACCATTCCGTTTCCGTGTTATGAAAGTTTCTGGCTTCTACAGGATGATTTTACATATAAAATCGCACCATTCTGGAGATTTTTTTCCGTCTCTACAGGTTTTCTTCTTATAAAGGTTCTGGCTAAGACAGGTTTTACGGTACCATTATCTAACATCTAGATCAATAAATTAAGTAGAGAGAGAAACCCTTCTCTTCGACTTGTTTATTTGATAGATGAAATTAATAGACCAGCATTCACATTAAAAACTACTAAATAATCAATTGAGTTGGTGTTTACTTGATGAAAATCCATATTTATTAATTAAATAAAAATAAAACGTAGTTTTATTTGATTTTCATATTTATTATATAATTTAGTGACAGCTGTTTCGGTACACTGTACCTTCTTCAGACATGTTAACAAATTATGAATTGTGTTCCAACTGATCTAAGCAACAATACAACAATATTTATTTAATTTTTTTAATTTAACAAAGGGGATTCATTCAAATCAAGTTGAGAATTTAACAGTTTTTTACTATTTTTAAACTTATTAATTTCTACAGCCTCCAAAAGATCTAACTTCTTACCCTTATCACAAATATGTAAAATTTCAAAATTTGGATCGAAACAATGATTAAATTGGAATAGGTGGTTAGCATTTTTTGAATTTTCTAAATTTCTGTTATATGCTCTCATGTGTTCCTTTATCCGAGATATAAAAGGTCTACCAGTTTGTCCTATATAGACATTGTCACATGTGCCACACTTCAATTTATATACACCTGATAATTTTTCTTTTTTTGTTTTGGTTTTATTGTTTTTTATTATATTTTGTAGAGTTTTATTAGTTTTAAATGCCACATTAATGTTCAACTTTTTGAAGTGTTTAGATATTTTATTTGAAAGTGGGCCTATGTATGACATTACGACATATTTCTTATTGTTTTCTTTGGGTACAGGAAAAACTTTGTTAATTGCTTTTTTGTAATTAATCTTCTTAATTAAACATTCTATAATTTCAGGTCGTATCCATTATTAACAGCCAATTGTTTAATAATATTCAATTCATTATTTGTTAACATGTCTGAAGAAGGTACAGTGTACCGAAACAGCTGTCACTGAATTATATAATAAATATGAAAATCAAATAAAACTACGATTTATTTTTATTTAATTAATTAAAAACTATTGGTCATCAGTGGTACTGAAGCTACGAATATTCAGTCTTCTTAAAAGTTTAATTTGATTCAAATATAATCCCCCAAAATGAAAGAGATGTTAGTAACTTTCGCCTTCCATATGCGGATAACGTTTATCTTATTTTACAGAGCAACACAAAATGAACTTTTTTTTTGTCTCAGAAAGAAAAATATGTGATTATGATAGTATTTTCTCCTGAATTCAAATATGATATCAGTTTTTCTCCATCACGCAAGGTTTCCGACAGACAGACATTTATAATTTCAAATACTTTAATATTTCCTACATTCGTAACTACACAATATTCGAACATTCGGACTCATTGTTAAAACCGTTGAGGTGGAAAGTCATAAAATAAAATAAGTTAAAATATACCTTCTTAGGTAAGATCCGTCGTCATCAACTTATAAAATATGTATTCTTTATGCCTGTAGGCCTTTCACAAACACCTGTTCCATCTTCAGCAGGTCCTTCTTCGCTACAATATATAATATGATTTTGATGCTGTTGGTCCTAATGTGGTGTTGTCGTGACTAAAGCTTCTTCCTGACGATATCGTATAGTGGGTTGTTTAGTATGGGAGTGCTTTCATTTATTAAAAGCTTGTTGTCTACTTCCTTGATAATTTCCAGGTCTTCCAAAATCAACATATTGGAAGACCTGGAAAATATCAAGGAAATAGACAACAAGCTTTTAATAAATGAAAGCACTCCCATACTAAACAACCCACTATACGATATCGTCAAGAAGAAGATTTAGTCACGACAACACCACATTAGGACCAACAGCATCAACAATCATATTAAGATATTGTAGCGAAGGACATGCTGAAGATTGAACGGATGTTCTGAAAGGCCTTACAGGCATAAAGAATAGATATTTTATAAGTTGATGACGACGGATCTCACCTAAGAAGGTATATTTTAACTTATTTTATTTCTCACCTACAAAGTAAGAAATGGCTATTTTCTGCTAAATTTCGCCTGTAGAGCATCCCTCTTGATGGTCCAACAATAATCGGCCAGCATATTAGGATTCCATTTGCCTTGATATCAGGGTCCTGAGCTTGAATACTGTTGTTCTCATTTAATTATTTATTGGAGGAGGTGACAGATTTTAAGGCCTCAGTGAAGGAAGTAGAGGGGTCGACCTTCACCTAAATGAAGGTCGTAAGTTTGGTTTTAGGTACTGGAGGTGTAGGGACATGTTTGATTATCTTGGTATCCTGCGTACTACTTTCGCTTATACCCGGTGTGTATCCGCTCCAATTTGTCAGCAGAGCAGTGGTTCCTGGCGAATAGTTAGGTATGCCAGATATTTATTCAAGCAACCTGACCCAGTATTAATTTCACTCACTTGTGCTATGTGTCACAAATTATATAACGTTCCAGACAAACATATTTCTGTAGCTGTCGCTTATTACAAGCACAGATATTGGACAGGATAATTAAACCATTGAATTCGATCTTGGCATTCTCTAACAAGCAGCACAGAAACTGCAGAATTCCACTTGTCTAAAATATTTATTAGCATATCATCTGTACATTTCAGCGTCTCCATAGCCATTGCATTTATAAAATTGAAATTAACCACTGAAGAATATAGTTGACAACAATGAGCAACAAAAAGGAACTTTTGTTTTTGTCTCAGAAAGAAAAATATGTGATTCTGATAGTAATTTTTCTCCTAAATTCAAATATGATATCGGTTTTTCTCCATCACGCAAGGTTTCCTAGAGACAGGAATTTATTATAATTCCATTATCAACATCATCATCGACAAGGATTAAGCACAATGGCCTGTTCCGATCTCATTATATGTCGAATTGGTCCTTCCATCTCTTCAATGGTCTTACCAACATTCTTCTCCCTTTTGGTTTATAATTATACATTCTTCTTGGTATGCGCTGTTCATTCATTCGTAATAGGCCTACGTGCTGAAGATAAGCATTTTGATAATTGTTATTCTTTCACAGAGATTAAATATATTAAGTTCTGTTCTTATATCTTCGCTTTTCTTTTTATCGGTCCTTTGGTATCCTGCTATTGCTCTCAACATCTTCATTTCAGCAGCCTCTATGTATTTACTATCTGCCTTCGTTAATGTCCAGATTTCATATTCATATTATAATTTCGAACACTTTAATCTTTTCTACATTCGTAACTACAGAATATTCAAACATTCGGACTCAATAGAAAGTAAGAAATTACGAATTTCTGCTATATCTCGCCTGATATACCTCTTGATGGTTCAACAATAATCTGCCAGCATATTAGGATTCCATTTGCCTCGATATCTCTTTTTCATAGCTAACATTCTGAATAGGCCACAGCATTATTTTGCAGTGACTGACTCTGTAACAAATATGACAACTAGATTGTATATATAGTGCATGAATGTCAACACATAGCGCATTCGGGAGTTAATATAAAAACATTTGTATCAATTGATTATACCACCAAAAAAAAGAAACCACTATTTGCACTTTCTTAAATGTATTTTTTCCCAGGTAATAACATTCCAGAAAAATATAATTGCCATATTTACATCATTAATATACAGTTTGATGTGTTTTATTTTTTCTCCACTAGAGTACATTCTTACAATACTGCGTTCCTTTGGCAATAAATAATATGATCTGGTTGCAGTGATGAACAAAAGAAGCAAATGAAAGTACCGATCGTTACTCATTGGTTTTCAAAGATCGCCGTTTACATTAAATATATAAATATTTTAAAATAACTATATTTAAACCTCGTGAGTCGTGAATTTATCGATAATTTGGAAATCACTCGTGGCATTACTTATGATAATATCGTACCTTTCTCGATTTATTTCAGTGCATATGCATAGATTCGTTGCGAGAAATTGAAAATTGTTGTCTTAGTTTATGTTGTAATGTAAACAAAGTCACAAAAGGTATCCTTCCGCAGGCATCTGTGATTGGTGGAGCAATGATACTATTTTACGCGCCATCTGTTGTTTAATGTATTCAACACGAGCAGCCATATTGAAATAACTTTAATATCCCTCTTCGTGAACTCACATGCGCGAAATCCATTGATAGTAATTCTGCCCGGAGGCAGGTCCTTCACTGCAATCATAGCATTTTCATGATATGCTTGCAGCTTTATTAGGGAATTGTAGGTGTGGTAGCTTCCCGTTGCTTTCCACACCGGTGAAGGATGATGATGTGATAATGATAAGGATGATGATGATGATGATGGCCATATGATTTCCGGGACCATATGGGCCCTAAAGTTTTCCTGACATTTGTCTTACAGGCGAGGAAAACCCCGATTAAAACCTCACTCAGAAAAACTGCCCCGACCGGGAATCAAACTCGGGCCCACTGCATGACATGGCAGCACGCTACCTGGAGACCACAGCGGTGGACTGGTGTTATATTTAAATTTATATAAATTTATACGTACTGTTCACCATTGCCATTTTTTTCATATGTTATATTGTATTTTTACACGCTTTATATTAGCTTGACCTGGTATCTATCTATCTATGTAACGGAATCTTTCAACGCGATTTTCACCCACTTAAAATCATTGGATCGACTTGAAACATCGTATACTTGTAGAGGACCCGTGACAATACAATAATTTCATATTTATTTTCTAAAATCCTGGCCATAATCATCAGAAAATTAAAAAAAGTGTGCTTTGTATCAATGTAACGGAATCTTTCAACGCGATTTTCACCCACTTAGAAACATTGGATCGACTTGAAACTTTGTATACTTGTAGAGGACCCGTGACAATACAATAATTTCATATTTATTTTTTAAAATCCTGGCCATAATCATCAGAAAATAAAAAAAAAGTGTTTTTCTATCAATGTAACGGAATCTTTCAACGCGATTTTTCACCCATTTAGAAACATTGGATCGACTTGAAACTTTATATACGTGTAGAGGAGCCGTGACAATACAATAATTTCATATTTTGTTTCTAAAATCCTGGCCAGAATCATCCGAAAATAAGAAAAATGAAAACTGGTACAATAAGTTGCGGACTTGTCGAGTTTTTAGTCAATCGTTGTAAGAGCTCAGTTGTGTAGAGCAGTGAACTCTTAGTGGTATATAATTTCAGTAATCCATACGTCGCTGGTTCAAAAATCCGGCTGGGAGGGTCTTTTTTTATAGAAGAGTATTACTTTTAGCTCATACTACAATAGTATCGAATTTAAAGATATTTACTTTTTATCTTATTCTGTAAAATATTAAAACTAAAAATAAAAAAATAAATAGTAGTTTAAAAAAACTAAAAGAACACGCTTTATTAGAAAACTATAAAATGAAAAAATAATTTTAATTTCCAATACGCTTGGGATAAAATAAAGTGGTCAACAAAAATATCATCTCCAACACATATAGAATAAAATTAGAGTTATCAAGAAAAATAAAATAATTTTACCATCAAAAGCGTGGGGTGGTTTTTTATGATTTTTACATTTTCTTCTTAGAGAGCTTAATTTTACCAATATCTGTTTATTATCAAATATATTAATTGATATAGAGCACCCCACGCTTTTGATGGTAAAATTATTTTCGTTTTGTTGATAACTCTAATTTTATTCTATATGTGTTGAAGTTGATTTTTTTGTTGACCACTTTATTTTATCCGAAGCGTATTGGAAATTAAAATTATTTTTCATTTTTTAGTTTTCTAATAAAGTGTGTTCTTTTAGTATTTTAGAACTATTAGTTATATTACTTTATTATTATTTTTGCGATAATTTTGTTAATGGATGATAGTTATATTACATAAAATGTAGATTGATGAGGGAACTATGTTTTCATCTACGCCGGTGGACAAACGATGTCATTAGGTTCATGTGGCCAATGAAATCATTCTTAACCACGTGCTTCTGTTTACATTACATAATAAAGTAAGGCCCAAACCTGTATAGAACAATGATTAAATGTTCTCTTCAGGTGAAACTGCACTCATGAGATAAGGAACTCTGCCTTATTTTTTTTTTAGTTGGTTGCCAAGTTTGGTTCCGAATAAAATAAAAATTGCTACCGCTAGAGTTTTTACTCTCTCTCTCTCTCTCTCTCTCTCTCTCTCTCTCTCTCTCTCTCTCTCTCTCTCTCTCTCTCTCCTTCTCTCTTTCTTTCTCTCTCTCTCTCTCTTTCTTTCTCTCTCTCTCTCTCATGGAGAGATTAAACTAAGAATAAGAAACAAAGATAAGTAAAATACAGGATTTTTTATTCGTGTTCATAGAATTCTTATTATGAATGTTTACATTAATCGATATGACGAGCCTCATAGCTAGTGGTCACCGTTACTGACTACTGTTCATGAGATCCCGGGTTCGATTCCAGGTCAGACCATAGGTATGTTTCTTAAATCTGTCATATGAAGATGGGGTGGAAGCTACTCAACATCACATGCAGAGACCTTAGAGAAGCAACGAAGACATACTCAGGTCAAGGAATCTCAAAGACGCAGCGAATATATTACCGGAAAGATTTCTAAATTCAAATCATGAAAGATTATCATGCTACGAGTTAACGGTAAATCCAGAAAATTAGATGAACTTGGGTAAATTTCTGGACAAAACGCGGAAAATAAGAACAACACTCATTCATTAATAAATACATGTTATCAAAATGCAATACCATTAATTCTTAATAATTATACATCACTTAATTAATGTATAATGTTATTGTATTATTATGTAATTGTAATATTATTATATTTTCTTTTTGTTTTTCTTTATAATATTACCAAATATTACTTTATTGTAACGGACTGTCAACAGCACGTACGGCTTACTGCCCGTACGACCCATATTTGTAAATAGCATTGTATATATCTTACTTTTAGTCTAATAAAGTCCTATTACTACTACTGAAAAATATACTCTAAGTGGAATTGGAGAGGACATGTATTCAGAATGAACCCAGTACGCAGTGACCGCGTGGGAACCTCTGTCAGGAAATAGGAGTGTGGGGAGACAAATGATGCGATGGTGTGATGTTTCCAAGCGTCAACTAGTGTGGTCTAGAATAACAGTATACAGACAAAAGTGGAAGAAATCTATAAAAATTGAGAGACCTCTATGAAGAAATCTTAGCGTGATGGGAATGGCTGATCCGAAGTATCTTTTGTAAGCAATCCTGTAACAGGAGACCATTGTCCACAACGGGATTTTGATGGGCTAATTCTAAGGTTTGGCCCAACGGTATTTGTAAAACACTGTGACTCGTCGAAAAAACTACGTTTAAATTACGCGGGCAACGGCGAGAATAGTGGGTCTCGCATTGGTAAAAACAGATTCACGAGTCGAAAGACCCGCGCAGATCATTGAAATGTCTAGGCTCTCATTCCGGAGATCTCTACGAGCGTCTACTTTCCCTTTCGGGAAGATCGGTTGCAGAAATTTCCATGATTGGAAGTACCTCGGTCAAGGGGCTAGCTAGAAGTTTCCATGTCCGCCTATACAACCACCGGTCACGAGCGGAGAGTCTAGTTATGAAATGGCAGAGGTGAAGTGAAATGAGTGGAGAGAGAACAAATTGTAGCCAGCGAACTCGGTCGAGACTGTAAAGTAATTGTGTGCTAGATAAACTTTAAATCAGGATTAATTATTACTGCAAATTGTGAGTTAACTGTTACTGAAAGTGTCTAGAATTAAATAAATAATAGTTTTAAAAAACTAAAACAGCACGCTTTATTAGAAAATCGAACTCAAAAATGAAAAATAATTTTAATTTCCAACACGCTTGGGATAAATTTAAAGTGGTCAACAAAAAAATCTTCTCCAACACATATAGAAAAAACTAGAATTATCAACAAAAAGAAAATAATTTTACCATCAAAAGCGTGGGGTGCTCTATATCAATTAATATATTTGATAATAAACAGATATTGGTAAAAGTAAAGTCTCTAAGAAGAACATGTAAAAATCATAAAAGGCACCCCACGCTTTTGATGGTAAAATTATTTTCTTTTTGTTGATAATTCTAGTTTTATTCTATATGTGTTGGAGAAGATTTTTTTTGTTGACCACTTTAAATTTATCCCAAGCGTGTTGGAAATTAAAATTATTTTTCATTTTTGAGTTCGATTTTCTAATAAAGCGTGCTGTTTTAGTTTTTTTAAAACTATTATTTATTTTTTTATTTTTAGTTTTAATATTTTACAGAATAAAATAAGAATGTAAATATATTTAAATTCCATACTATTGTAGTATGAGCTAAAATTATTACTCTTCTAAAAAAAAAATCCTCCCCAGCCGGACTCGAACCAGAGACCTATGGATTACTGAAACTATATACCACTAGTTCACCGCTCTACCAACTGAGCTCTGACAACGATTGACTAAAAAGTCGACAAGTTCGTAACCTATTATACCAGTTTTAATGTTTTTGATTTTCTGATGATTCTGGCCAGAAATTTAGAAATAAAATATGAAATTATTATAGTGTCACGGGTCCTTTACAAGTATACAAAGTTGCAAGTCGATCCAATGCTTCTAAGTGGGTGAAAATCGTGTTCAAAGATTCCGTTACATAGATACAAAAACACTTTTTTTTGATTTTATGATGATTCTGGCCACGATTTTAGAAAACAAATATGAAATTATTGTATTGTCACGGGTTCTTTACAAGTATACAAAGTTTCAAGTCGGTCCAATGTCTCTAAGTGGGTGAAAATCGGGTTCAAAAATTCCGTTACATAAATACAAAAACACTTTTTTTTTATTTTCTGATGATTCTGGCCAGGATTTTAGAAAATAAATATGAAATTATTGTATTGTCACGGGTCCTTTACAAGTATACAAAGTTTCAAGTCTATCCTATGTTTCTAAGTGGGTGAAAATCGGGTTAAAAAATTCCGTTACATAAATACAAAAACACTTTTTTTGATTTTCTGATGATTCTGGCCAGGATTTTAGAAAATAAATATGAAATTATTGTATTGTCACGGGTCCTTTACAAGTATACAAAATTTCAAGTCGATCCAATTATTTTAAGTGGGTGAAAAACGCGATGAAAGATTCAGTTACATAGATAGATAGATAGATAGATAGATAGATAGATACAGGTCAAGCTAATATAAAGCGTGTAAAAAAAGTAATTGTGAAGCTTAAACGATCCCCCGTGGTGATTATTCACGATACATTTTTAAATACCTCGTTTATGAGATCTATTTTAAAAATGAATATATTTTCAACAAACATAATAAATGTAATTATATAGACCTATGTGGCATAATTAAGAAAATATTGAAAAGTACAAGAAAGGAAACAAAACTAAAATTTTATAAAGCAATGGCAGATGTACTAAAAGACCCACACGCACGGTAGTTTAATAGTAAAATTCTAATTTGTGGCATTAGGGATATAATTAGTTATTCTAGATTATGAAAATTCATGTCTATTTGTCACTATTGAGTAACACTAAGAAGTCGGGACTGGAAGTACGTACCAATAAAACTAAATATATGGTCACACATAAAAATTCATTATATAATGGAAATGGACAGTTAATGATAAATGAGGGAAATTTTGAGGAAGTGGCTGAATTAAAATATCTAGGGACAATAATCACAAATATGAATGAGATGCACAAAGCAATTAAACATAGGCTCAATTCTGGAAATTACTGCTATTATGCATTACAGAGACTCTTGACGTCCCAACTCCTTTCAAAAAAAAAGTTAAACTGAAAATATATAAAACTGTTATTCTACCAGTTATATTATATGGGTGCGAAACATGGACTCTTACTTTAAGGGAGGAAAGGAGATTACAAGTATTTGAGAATATGGTTCTTAGGAAAATGTTTGGACCAAAGAGAGATGAACAGACAGATGAATGGAGAAGACTCCATAACAATGAACTTCATGGTCTTTATAGCAAGCCAGATATAATAAGAACAGTTAAGTCTCGTAGACTGCGATGGGCAGGACATGTGGCACTAAAGGGTAATGAAAGACGTGCATGGAAGCTTCTTGTAGGAAACCAGAAGGAAAACGCCCTGTTGGTAGACCAATAATGAGGTGGGAGAATAACATTAACTATGATTTAAGGGAAGTAGATTATACAGGGAATGATTGGAAAACATTTGCGCAGAATAGGGATGCATGAAGAGCTTATAGGTTCAATAGTGCCAGTGAGTTGATTTAGTTAATAGCAGTTCCCTTACTATTGTATGGTAGTGAGTTTGTGTTTTAAACAAAAGAGAAGAGAAGATCATAGAAGCAGCTGGAATTAGATTTCTGAGAAGTGGAGCTGGTTGCAAACTTCTAGATAAAAGAAGAAACGAAGATATTAGAAATGAGCTAAATGTTTTTAAACTTTTAGATAAAATAAAACGTTCTAGAAAAAAACTGGAAAGAACATGTCCAAAGAATAAAATATGAACGCATACCAAAAAACTACACTTAATTACAAACCAAAAGAAGACAGGAATGTTGGTTAACCGAAAAAGAGATGGATTCAACTTTTTGAATGAGAATCTATGAGACCGGAACAAGCCACATGGGCTTAATCCGTGGTTTTCGATGATGATGGTGATGAACTACGTGAAGACGAACTACGTGAAGACGAACTACGTGAAGACGAACTGACAATATGTACGGGGTGAATCATAACATAAATAACGTTTGATCGCGTTGTGTGATGAAAATATTACCATTACAGGAAATATGAAATTACCGTTGGAAAGGCAATTATTCAAATTACAAAAATGTAATAAAACAAAACAGTGTAGAACTTACGTCAGTCAAAATGGCGTTGAATATGCAACAGCAAATTACAATTGCTGCATGGGCAATAACGTATACTAATGATCCTGAGGGCGTAAGACGGGCAAGACGTGAGTTTAACGTAGCATTGCAGCCGTCGTCTGTGGGGAAGTGGAGAAACGACAGCTGGAAACGGGAAGGATGCAGAAAATCAAACTTCCTGGAAGGCCTCACATTAGCACGGATGCAGAAACAACGAAGAGAATTGTGGAGGCGTTCAACGCTAGCCCACAAATATCAACCTGCCAAGCTGCACGTGAGCAGTGATTTGTTTTGTTTTGTTCTATTGTTGTAATTTGAAGGATTCCCTTTCCAATTATAACATCATATTTCATTTAATAATAATATTTGCGTCACAAAATGCGATCAAACGTATAGCCATATTTCTGAATCACTCTGTATCTTACATCACTGTTCATGTTTCAGATTCGTTTAGCTACCCTATTAAAAAACTCGACACACCGTGTTATAAAAAACTGAATTATTCCTAACTCACTGACCATCGCGGTTGCTTTATGACCTTAATGCATTTACATGAAATCAATGAGGTGACTGTAGTTTAATCTCCAACGAGATGAAAATAGTGCCGTCAGCGGATGAGCATTAACTGTTTTCTTGCCTACCTCAAATGCGCGATTGATTAGAAAGAGAGAGACATACAACGAAGCGAATGTCAATTTGCAACAAATACAAATCAACGCCATTAGTTCAGTTTTATAATGAACTGGTTAATTTTAGAATAGACAGAACATAAATCACAGTTCATTACCGAGTTGCGCATGAATTGCAACATTTCTAGTAAGAACGTACACAGCAATTAAATTCAATTTGACAGCGTCCATTTTAATTTAATAAAAAGTAAACAAGTTAATATCCTATGGTTTTGAGATATGTTAAAAATATTCTAAATATGGCTGCTGAGGCTGTATCTTACAGAAACTTCACAGGTCATTGGACGTTGCCATCTTTTAAAAGAAATCTAAAAATGTAAATTTATATTTGCTCTAACCTCGACTTCATCATTACGTAAGGTACTAATTGGAGTTTCTAGTACAGTTTATACTATAATTTATACTATTATTATTATTATTATTATTATTATTATTATTATTATTATTATTAATTAAATAAAAATAAAACGTAGTTTTATTTGATTTTCATATTTATTATATAATTCAGTGACAGCTGTTTCGGTACACTGTACCTTCTTCAGACATGTTAACAAATTATGAATTGTGTTCCAACTGATCTAAGCAATAATACAACAATATTTATTTAAATTTTTAAATTTAACAAAGGGCATTCATTCAAATCAAGTTGAGAATTTAACAGTTTTTTTTAGTACTTTTAAATTTATTAATTTCTACAGCCTCCAAAAGATCTAACTTCTTACCCTTATCACAAATATGTAAAATTTCAAAATTTGGATCGAAACAATGATTAAATTGGAATAGGTGGTTAACATATTTTGAATTTTCTAAATTTCTGTTATATGCTCTCATGTGTTCCTTTATCCGAGATATAAAAGGTCTACCAGTTTGTCCTATATAGACATTGTCACATGTGCCACACTTCAATTTATATACACCTGATAATTTTTCTTTTTTTGTTTTGGTTTTATTGTTTTTTATTATATTTTGTAGAGTTTTATTAGTTTTAAATGCCACATTAATGTTCAACTTTTTAAAGTGTTTAGATATTTTATTTGAAAGTGGGCCTATGTATGACATATAAATCGATTTCAAAGATTCCGTTACATAAATACAAAGACACTTTTCCTGATTTTCTGATGATTCTGGCCAGGATTTTAGAAAATAAATATGAAATTATTGTATTCTCACGGGTCTTTTACAAGTATACAAAGCTTCAAGTCTATCTAATGTTTCTAAGTGGGTGAAAATCGTGTTCAAAGATTCTGTTACATAAACACAAAGACACTTTTTCTGATTTTCTGACGATTCTGGCCAGGATTTTAGAAAATAAATATGAAATTATTGTATTGCCACGGGTCTTTTACAAGTATACAAAGTTTCAAGTCTATCCAATGTTTCTAAGTGGGTGAAAATCGTGTTCAAAGATTCCGTTACATAAATACAAAGACACTTTTTTTTTGATTTTCTGATGATTCTGGCCAGGATTTTAGAAAAGAAATATCAAATTATTGTATTGTCACGGATCCTTTACAAGTATACAAAATTTCAAGTCGATCCAATTATTTTAAGTGGGTGAAAATCGCGTTGAAAGATTCAGTTACATAGATAGATAGATAGATAGATAGACAGATAGATAGATAGATAGATAGATAGATAGATAGATAGATAGATAGATAGATAGATAGATAGATAGATAGGTAGGTAGGTAGGTAGGTAGGTAGGTAGGTAGGTAGGTAGGTAGATAGGTAGATAGGTAGATAGGTAGATAGGTAGATAGGTAGATAGGTAGATAGGTAGATAGATAGGTAGATAGATAGATAGATAGATAGATAGATAGATAGATAGATAGATAGATAGATAGATAGATAGATAGATAGATAGATAGATAGATAGATAGATAGATAGATAGATAGATAGATAGATAGATAGATAGATAGATAGATAGATAGATAGATAGATAGATAGATAGATAGACAGATAGATAGACAGATAGATAGACAGATAGATAGACAGATAGATAGACAGATAGATAGACAGATAGATAGACAGATAGATAGACAGATAGATAGATAGACAGATAGATAGACAGATAGATAGATAGACAGATAGATAGACAGATAGATAGACAGATAGATAGACAGATAGATAGACAGATAGATAGACAGATAGATAGACAGATAGATAGACAGATAGATAGACAGATAGATAGACAGATAGATAGACAGATAGATAGAATAGACAGATAGATAGACAGATATATAGACAGACAGACAGACAGATAGATAGATAGATAAATAGATAGATAGATAGATAGATAGATAGATAGATAGATAGATAGATAGATAGATAGATAGATAGATAGATAGATAGATAGATATATTGATAGATGGATAGATGGATAGATGGATAGATGGATAGATGGATAGATGGATAGATGGATAGATAGATAGATAGATATAGGTCAAGCTAATATAAAGCGTGTAAAAATAAAAATAAATATTTATAACTGTATTCAGATTACATGCCATTCAATTATGTTTATTTTTACTCTGACAGTGTTTCAAGCACAAGCTAACAAAAGAAGATGATTATGAATTTACTTCATGTTGTCAACAGATCCCGATGAGCTTGAGAACACATTATTCCTGTCGTGTCGGCTGTAATTCAAGCTGGCGATTGCATATAAGAAGTATCAGCAGGAGAAAACTTATAGGATGGGAGGGATCAGGATGCTGGCACAGACACGCATTACTCCCTAGGATTTTATGACTCTAATCTTGTTCGTGCTTTCGCAATCTTAGAGCTCTTGAAGCGTGCAAACAGCTGTTATTCATATAGATGCTATATTTTGATTTGATAAATTTACTAACGCTTATCTCGCTATCGGCCAACAATACTACATCATCAGCATAAACTAACAGCTTATTAATACCAATGAGGAAGGCTTACAACTCAATGGTATTAATAAGCTGTTAGTTTATTCTGATGATGTAGTATTGTTGGCCGATAGCGAGGAGATACTAAAGGACAACACGGACACACTATTGAGTAACACTAAGAAATTGGGACTGGAAGTAAATATCAATAAAACTAAATATATGGTCACACGTAGAAATTCATTAAATAATGTAAATGGACAGCTAATGACAAATGAGGGAAAATTTTGAGGAAGTGGCTGACTTCAAACACCTAGGAACAATAATCACAAATAAGAATGAGATGTACAAAGAAATTAAACATAGGCTCAATTCTGGAAGTGCGTGCTATTATGCATTACAGAGACTTTTGATGTCCAAATTCCTTTCAAAAAACGTATAAGCTGAAAATACATAAAACTATTATTCTACCTGTTATATTATATGGATGCGAAACATGGACTCTTACTTTAAGGGAGGAAAGGAGATGACGAATATTTGAGAATAAAGTTCTTATGAAAATTTTTAGAGCAAAGAGAGATGAACAGACAGGTGAATGGAGAAGACTGCATAACAGTGAATTACATGGTCTTTATATAGGAAGCCAGATATAATAAGAACAGTTAAGTCTTGTAGACTTGCGATGGGCAGGACATGTTGCACGTATGGGGAATGAAAGACTTGCATGGAAGCTTCTTGTAGGAAGGCCAGAGGGAAAACGCCCAGTTGGTAGACCAAGAATGAGGTGGGAGAATAATATTAACTATGATTTGAGGGAAATAGATTATACAGGGAATGATTGGAAAGCATTAGCTCAGGATAGGAATGTACGGAGAGCTTATGTCCGTGCGGCCATGAACCTACGGGTTTGATAGTGCCAATGAGTAAGTAAGTAAGTAAGTATGTATGTTATCCGAGAGTATATTTCTGGATAATATTCAAGATTACCTTTTTCTTCTTCGTCACCGTTCTGGCTTATTTACTAGCCTGTTTCGGCTCCAAATTGCTGCTGTTCCCATCTTTTCTTTGGTCTTCCCAAACTTCTTCCTTGTGGTGAATAGTTGTATGCTGCTTTAGCTATTCTATTCTCAGTCATCGTTGCTAAGTGTTCTTTCCAGTTTGTATTCAAAATTATTCTAGGCGAATAATGGACAGATTTAATATACTTTAGGGTACATTTAATATACTTTAGGGTACATTTAATATACTTTAGGGTACATTTAATATACTTTAGGGTACATTTAATATACTTTAGGGTACATTTAATATACTTTAGGGTACATTTAATATACTTTAGGGTACATTTAATATACTTAGGGTACATTTAATATACTTTAGGGTACATTTAATATACTTTAGGGTACATTTAATATACTTTAGGGTACATTTAATATACTTTAGGGTACATTTAATATACTTTAGGGTACATTTAATATACTTTAGGGTACATTTAATATACTTTAGGGTACATTTAATATACTTTAGGGTACATTTAATATACTTTAGGGTACATTTAATATACTTTAGGGTACATTTAATATACTTTAGGGTACATTTAATATACTTTAGGGTACATTTAATATACTTTAGGGTACATTTAATATACTTTAGGGTACATTTAATATACTTTAGGGTACATTTAATATACTTTAGGGTACATTTAATATACTTTAGGGTACATTTAATATACTTTAGGGTACATTTAATATACTTTAGGGTACATTTAATATACTTTAGGGTACATTTAATATACTTTAGGGTACATTTAATATACTTTAGGGTACATTTAATATACTTTAGGGTACATTTAATATACTTTAGGGTACATTTAATATACTTTAGGGTACATTTAATATACTTTAGGGTACATTTAATATACTTTAGGGTACATTTAATATACTTTAGGGTACATTTAATATACTTTAGGGTACATTTAATATACTTTTGCAACTCATTTCCGTTTGTAATAACAGTTCCCAGGCATTTGTTAACATCTACATACGAAACAATTAATTTATAGTATATTGCGATACAAGTGAGGTAAGCACTTGTTACTGATCCAGAAAAACTTTGAAAAATACGAGGCGCTTGCGCCGAGTTTTTTCAATTTTCGAGATCTGTTACGTGCTTACCTCATGTGTATAGCATACTATTTTTTGGTCGATGTGACTAATTTTTATTAAATATAGTAATGAAAATATTGGTTGGATGTAAATGACTTCTATGAGAAAGAAACATTTGGTCATTGTTGCTATGTAGCTTTTCATTTGTTTTATTATAAGCAAGGATTGTTGGCTGTGGAGACATTTTTGTATGTAGTACCGTGATTAGAAACTGTTTGATAATTTTATTATGGAAGGAGTCATGGTAGATGATAGAGAAATTGAAGAAGCGTGGAGAGTGGGATGTTCTGCATTAATTCCGGAAAAGTCTAAAGAAAGGTACGAATTAGTGTACAAAACATTCAAGAATTTTTTTTATTTTACTTACCGAACGTGTGCTTTTGGAGTCCATATCAGCATTGCGATTTCTTTTGTTTGCATAGCAACCAGGTGAGATGTGGGAACGTTGACTTACTTCCAGTAACAACAATATTGGTAAGTATAAGAAATTAGTCACATCGATCAAAAAAAAATCGTGTTCCTAAAATTTTGAATATAAATATTTGCTTGGCGCCTCCAGGGCGCAAGCGGAGACGCTCACCTCTCACCGCTGCGGTCCGGAGGTAGAGTCTCGGTCAGTCCATATGGGTTTCTTGGTGGACGAAACGGAGCTTGGACAAGATTTTCACGGGGTTCCTCCTATTTTCCACTGCCACAATTTCATTCCACCATTTGTCCATACTCATCTTAGGCATTTCGTCTCATTTCATCCATCTGCCCCTGTGATGGTGCTTCAGGCGTGGTCGGCCAGCACCCTTTTCAATCATAGACCTCTATATATATATATTGCACTGAGATATGAACTGAGAGGTCCGGGTTCAAATCCCGTCCTGGCATTTATTTTTCTTATCTTGTTTATTAAGCTTGCATTGCTCAATGTCAAAAAGATTTGATTATAACATCGAAAAAGCGTCACTATTATAAAGTAAAAATATTCTCTTTAATTTGCTTACTTGTTATAGTAGCTACTAGATGGCAGTGGAGACCGAGTTCTCGCTACATCTGGTAATAATACAGAATATGTATAACAAAGATAAATGTTTGTTCTGGATTCGCCTGGTAGCGTAAGTGGTAGCGCACTGAGATATCAATTCAGAGGTCCGGGTTCAAATCCCGTCCTGGCATTTATTTTTCTTATCTTGTCATATTAAGCTTGCATTGCTCAATGTCAAAAAGGTTTAATTATAACATCTATAAAGCGTCACTGCTATAAAGTAAAAAGATTCTCTTTAATTTGCTTACTTCCTATAGTAGCTACTAGATGGCAGTGGAGATCGAGTTCCCGCTACATCTGGTAATAATACAGAATATGTACAACCCTTAAATTCGAAGCGTATCCATTTGGATACATCAGTTGGTTTAATTAATTTAATATTTTTAAATATCAGAAGCAAACTAACAAAAAGAAACCACTTAAATGTGTGTCTAATTGTACAATATACCTAATTATAACAGTTACACAAGATTCCGTTTTCTCTGCGGTCCGCCACATTCAAATAACTAACAGAAGAAATTTGTGTTTTGCCAATTTAAGGGTTAAGAAAAATAAATGTTTGTTCTGGATTCGCCTGGTAGCGTAAGTGGTAGCGCACTGAGATATCAACTCAGAGGTCCGGGTTCAACTCCCGTCCAGGCATTTATTTTTCTTATCTTGTGATATATATATATATATATATGGTATGATAAGAAAAATAAATGCCTGGACGGGATTCGAACCAGGATCTCTGAGTCTGTACCTCAGTGTGATATCCATTACACCACCAGGCGAATCCAATTCAAACATTTATTTTTCTTATATATGTATTATATTCTCCATTATTACTAGATGTCGCGAGAACTCGGTCTTCACTGCCATCTAGTAGCTGACTATAACAAGTAAGCAAATTAAAGAGAACACACACACGCACATATATATATATATATATATATATATATAATATAGGGGCTCACTTTTCTCTACCCGACCTTAAGTTGGACACGAGTTGAGGATATTTTTTTATTTATTTAATATATGCTTGTGGAACTGCTCTATATATTGTGGGTTGGTTCAATACACTTTTGAAGCTAGCTCTCTCTCTCTCTCTCTCTCTCTCTCTCTCTCTCTCTCTCTCTCTCTCTCTCTCTCTCTCTCTCTCTCTCTCTCTTTCAAAATAAATACTCTTTGGTGCTATAGCCATATAAATAAGCTGTTTGTATTTAAAAT
Organism: Diploptera punctata; assembly: GCA_030220185.1. NCBI lineage: Eukaryota > Metazoa > Arthropoda > Insecta > Blattodea > Blaberidae > Diploptera > Diploptera punctata. The sequence continues at coordinate 981,770 of JASPKZ010007418.1, read as the reverse complement.
CAATGTAGCGTACCAGAACGATATCGCTTCGTGATTAATATTTATTGCATTAAAAACTCCCAACAAAGCAGAAAAAAAATGTAAACAAATAGAAGTAATAAACTCGCATATAATGTGTTCACACGCCAGGCTAAATCTCCAAACTAATCAGTCTATGATTACACATTCAAGCGCATTTATCTGCATGCATCGCGCCAAGCGATGTTTTATATCAGCATGAGTTTACTCGCATCAAGTGATCATAATTAGAACCTCCACATAATAAAACATATCAGCAAAAACTCACATGTAAGCAGCTTGCATATTAAAATACAGAATGTTCTAATATTATATTACGATGCGAGGTAAGGAAATTATTTTTATAGAAGCGAGGAAAATGTTTAAAAACAGAGCGATAACGAGGATTTTAATTTCCGAGATTCTGTAAAACACTTCACAAACGTGCGTTGTACATTTTTTTTTGAGCGATGGTTTTTCCAAAACAATAAATAATAGTAAAATGATAAGTGGACCAAAGAGAGATGAACAGACAGTTGAAGAAAAGACTACATAACAATGAACTACATGCTCTTTATAGTAAGCCAGATATAATAAGAACAGTTAAGTCTCGTAGACTGCGATGGGCAGGACATCTTGCACGTATGGGGAATGAAAAACTTTCACGGAAGCTTCTTGTAGGAAAGCCAGAGGGAAAACGCCCAGTTGGTAGACCAAGAATGAGGTGGGAGAATAACATTAACTATGATTTGAGGGAAGTAGATTATACAGGAAATGATTGAAAGGCATTAGCTCAAAATAGGGATATATGGAGAGCTTATGTCCGCGCGGCCATGAACCTACGGGTTCGATAGTGCCAGTGAGTAAGTAAGTAAGTAAAATAATAATATCGTTGAAGGATGATGATGATGATAACGATAAGGATGATGACGATGGCCGGATGATTTTCGGGGACCGTTGGGCCCTAAGCTTCCTGACTTTTGTCTTACAGGTGAGGAAAAACCCTGAAAAAACCTCACCCAGGAGCCTGTCCCGACCGAGAATTTAACCCGGACCCGCTGCGTGACAAGGCAGCACGCTACCTCGAGACCACAGCGGTGGACATATGGGAAAAATAATAAGAAGAACAAAAATTAATCGTTATCTCAGTGAAAAAATATAATAAGAACAGTTAAGTCTCGTAGACTGCGATGGGTAGGACATGTTGCACGTATGGGGAATGAAAGACTTGCATGGAAACTTCTTGTAGGAAAGCCAGAGGGAAAACGCCCAGTTGGTAGACCAAAAATGATGTGGGAGAATATCATTAACTAAGATTTGAGGGAAGTAGATTATACAGGGAATGATTGGACGGCATTAGCTCAGGATAGGGATATATGGAGAGCTTATGTCCGCGAGGCCATGAAGCTGCGGGTTCGATAGTGCCAGTGAGTAAGTAAGTAAGTAAATTAATAACATCGTTCAAGGATGATGATGGTAACGATAAGGATGATGACAATGGCCGGATGATTTTCGGGGACCGTTGGGCCCTAAGATCCCTGACGTTTGTCTTACAGGTGAGGAAAAATCCTGAAAAAAACCTCACCCAGCCTGTCCCGACCGAGGATCAAAAACCGAGCCCGCTGCATGACAAGGCAGCACGCTATCTCGAGACCACACCTGTGGGAAAATAGTAATCAGATCAACAAGAATTAATCGTTATCTCAGACAAAACATGAATTTATTAAGTCGACGTTTCAATATCCTTGTGTGAGATCATTTTCAATATATGGTAATTACATATACAAAATATCACAGTGTATATTATTCATTATCTTTTACGGTCTCACCAAAAACATGGAAATCCCTTCCACCCTATGTCAGAGACTGTCAAACTATAACATCCTTCAAAAACAAACTAAAGAATTATTTAATAGCAAACTAACTTATATACCTCACTGATAGCATTCTTTTAACAATTAATAAATTTAATTATCATAAGTAATGCCACGAGTGATTTCCAAATTATCGATAAATTCACGACTCACGAAGTGAGGAGTGAATTTATCTAGAGAATTTGGAAATCAAGAGTGGCATTTGTTAGGACTATTTAACGAATAAAATTAAGCTGTTTACTCACAAATCATTATTTAACTATAGTTATTTTAAAATATTTATATATTTAGTGTAAACGGCGATGTTTGAAAACAAATGAGAAACTATAGGTTCGCTTCATCTGCTTCTTTTGTTTATCACTGCAACCAGATCATACTATTTATTGCCAAAGGAACGCAATATTGTAAGGAGGAGCTTTCTTTAATATGGTAATTATAACACTGATAAATATTTGGTGAAACACGACTCTGATTAGTTGTAAAATAGAAATCATTGAAATGTGATTCGTCATTGACTCCCATTTGGGGCATGAGTTAAATAGTCTATGAAAATAATATTAAGATTAACAAATATTTTCTTTTGTTTTGTTTTAAATATTGTACAAACGTAAAATTAGTTTTCTATATCTCATTATTTTTCTTTGTCTTATATAAACATTAGACAGGGACAATTTAATATGTCTTGATTGTATACATTTTATTATTAGTTTTAGTCTTAATTTTAACTAACATTAACTGGTTGCATTATAGATCGTAATATAATAGATATTATCTTTTTGAACTAATTTTTATTTAGTATTTAATATTAGAGTTAATAGTGACTGTTATATTCTGATGTAATATATGTTTGCCCTGGTGAGTGGAATAGAAGGCCACATGGCCTTAACTCCACCAGGCTAAATAAATAAAAATAAAATAAATAAATAAAAAAGATCATCCATTGAAGTTAATAGTTTCATCGCTTGACAGTGCTACTTATAACCTTGTAAAATATATCTGTAAATATACGTACTATCTAAGTCATTACCTAAACCTGAGTCTGTCATCAAAGACAATTGGATATTTGTTGAATGGATTAATGCCAAACAAATTGATGAAAATAACATTTTTGCGCGACAGTGTGTTTTGTCGTACTTACCAGCAATGGCGACCATTAGTGAAAGTTCAACTTCCTACATTTCGGGGTTGCCAACCTAAATAACTATACTGTAATATTACATTTACACCCACGTGCGGGAAGTAAAACCACTGTCCTCTATGTATACTACGTACAATGTATAAACAGAAAACATCCAAAAGATAGTGTTAATATACATTATACGAAACAAATCACTGCATTTTAAGTGAACTGAACTTTATTTGAAACAATATAAAACAATAAATATATACTGGCAAGAGAATCCTACCTCACCAGGAAACAATCTATAATGAAATTATACAAGACAATAGCAGTGTCTATTATTATTTATGGATCCGAAACAAGGACAGTGACAACACAACAATCTACCAGAATGCAAGGTGCTGAAATGAGATTCCTCAGACCAATAGCAGGATATCAAAGAACAGACAAAAAACACAACACGGAAATCAGACAACAACTAAAAGTAGAGGAATTAAACACAACAATAGAGAAATACAGAACAAACTGGAAAGAACAGTTGGCAAGGATGACTGAGAATAGAATACCAAAAGCAGCATACAACTATTCACCACGAGGAAGAAGAAGTTAGGGAAGACCAAGGAAAAGATGGAAAGAGCAGCAATTTGGAGCCGGAACAGGCTAGTAAATAAGCCTAAACCGTTAAGAAGAAGAAGAAGAAGATTATTGAGTCGACATTTCAATCTCCTTGTGTGAGATCATTTTCAACACAAGGGTGTTACATAGAAAAAAGATCATCCTGTACCGAAATGGACATTTCGATACAGGAATTACGTCTTACTGCGCAAACTATACGTCATCGCGTCTCCATCTCGAGTGTCATCTTTATGAACAGTGCCAAATGCTTTCCTATCTATCCCTTCCTTTCCTAGTGCGCACCCTGTGCTATCGCGCATTCCCCTCTCCCTGTGAACTCTCATAAATAGCTGTGTTTTGTAACATCGAATCATCATCTACTTAGTCACCATTGGAGTCTGGTCAGAGCAGCTCAGGAGAGCTGGTTTTGTTTGTTTAGTCCAGTAAGCCAGGGTGGGGACACTAGGACAGTATTTCCCCCAACACGAGGCTGGACTAGAGTGAGTGATAATGTATGTATGTATTTTGATTTATATCATATTTTCTTTTTGTATAGATGATCTACTATGACTTCTTTTCTTTGTAAATTGAATATTTATTTATTTATCTTTATATTATATCTGACTATATTTTGACTCGCATTAAGAGCTTTAGATGTGCTTTTTACTTACTCTATGCCTGTTCATTCAATAGTTAGCATAAGTCAGATATCAAAGTCAAATTCCAAAAACCTTTCTCAAGCGTGTGTTAGTTCCTTTATCCCAAAGCTTCCACGATTGTATTTTATAAGTCAGAAAACATTACATATTGGGAGAATTTAGTAAAGAAAGTTGAAGACCTCTTTGCCTCTATGGGCCCGGGCAAAGATGTCACAATTTGAACAATCTATGCTTTCCAATCAAAATAGTGATCAACAATATAACCCTGCGTGGGTGCAAAATGGTAGTAGAACGTGGCTATGTAATAATAAGACGCCACGAAAATGGTTTGGCAGAGCGTGGTTCAAAAACTGTACAATCCATTGAGGTTAATAGTTTCTTCGCTTGACAGTCCTACTTATAATCGTGCAAAATATATCAGTACTATATATATATCTGTATATACTGAGTTATTATCTGAACCTGAGTCTCACAGGAAAGACTGAAATACTCGTAATCTCCTTTATTCCCTAAAAGTAAGAGTCCATGTTTCGCATCCATATAATATAACTGGTAGAATAATAGGTTTAAATATTTTCTGTTTAACGTGTTTTGAAAGGTGTTGGGACGTCAAGAGCCCCTGTAATGCATAATAGCATGCGTTTCCAGGATTGAGCCTATGTTTAATTTCTTTGTGCATCTCATTCCTATTTGTAATTATTGTTCCTAGGTATTTGAATTCAGCCACTTCCTTAAAATTTCCCAAAACGTCGACTTAATAAATTATTTTTTTGACTGAGATAACGATTTATTATTATTATTATTATTATTATTATTATTATTATTATTATTATTATTATTATTATTAAGGGGCAAGCCTAGAGAACGATGGGTAGATGGAGTGAAGAGAAGTATGGAAGCGAGAGATTTGAGAGAAGAAGATGTTTTAGACAGGAACATCTGGCACGACAAATCACTTTGGGTTGAAGGAGAAACACTGTACTGTGGAATATTCCTAAATAAAATTATTATTATTATTATTATTATTATTATTATTATTATTATATATAAATATAAATTTGGAATAAGAATATCAGAAAATAGAAAATTAAACACCATATTGTTTGCAGATGACCAAATAATAATAGCAAATTCCGAAGATAATCTACAGAAAGGTCTGTATGAACTTAACAAAATTACAGAAGAATATGGATTAAAGATATCTACAGAAAAGACAAAAATTATGGCATTTCAAGGTGTAGATCCTGTCAGAAGTAAAATTGTACTGGACAATAAAATTTTGGAGCAGGTGAATAATTTTACATATCTAGGATTGCAATATCTCATATGAAGAAGAAAAGGATGTAAATGCAAAAATATCTAAATTTTTAAGAATTTTAGGGTTAATAAATTCTATCTTCAAGCCACAGTTAGTCCAAAAGCATGCAAGATTAAAAGTGTATAAAACACTGGCTCTTCCAACTCTTTTGTATGGTAGCGAAGTAGGGCCTACGGACGTTGAAACAGAAGGATATACAGAGACTTAGATCTGCTGAAATGAGATATCTTCGGAGGACTGCAGGATACACACTACTAGATCACAAAAAAAAATGAAGACATCTTAGAAGAATTACACATGGAATCTTTAGATACAACATGTTCATCGAATGGAAGATCACAGAATACCCAAACAAATGTTAAGATATCAACCTGCAGGAAGAAGAAGACCAGGACGTCCACTCAAAAGACTTTTTGATGGTGTTTCTCTTGAGGCCGAAACAGGTCAACAAATGGCCTAAATTCGTGAAAATACTATGATGATGATGATGATGATGATTATTATTATTATTATTATTATTATTATTATTATTATTATTATTATTATTATTATTATTATTATTATTATTACATTAATAATTACTCTCAGGGAATAATATTTAACAAACATTAAATACTGTAGGAAAAATGTTACAGAATATTTTCTAAGGAATGGCAGTGAGTAAGAAGCCGGTAACCATTGTGGGTAGGAATGTTGGCTGGCTATAGCAGGAGGAGGAGGAGGAGAATGGCTGCTATAACGCCACTATCGATTATGATGCGGACATCTTACCATCTCGCAGCTAGACTCAAACTTCTATGGAAACTTACCCAGCTAACGCACACAAATATTCAAGCGCACCAATAGCCCTCAGTGTGATCAACATCCAAGCTTTCCACGCAGACTTCGCTAAGTTTATTTAATGTGCTCCCCCCACCTTGCCTTCCTATCGCCTTGAGAAGCTTATGCTGGAAAGGATTGTTCTCGGCTATGAATTGTACGAGAATCTGGTAGCAAGCTTGTGAGGGCCAATTTTAAGTTATTATCCTAGAATTTCTCCCTTGAGAATAACCGAGGGAAGCACGAAAATTAAACTAGGAACAGCCTCGCCAATTTGGACTTCGAAAGCAGTGTTTGTACATGTTAATAGGCGGATTCTTCTAGTAAAGAAATATCCCTATGCAAATATTTTTTTTATCTACGGTACTCATATCAAAATACTTTCCTAGTTCCAATAAAATACTTACTTACTTACTCACTGGCACTATCGAACCCGTAGGTTCATGACCGCACGGACATAAGCTTTCCATACATCCCTATCCTGAGCTAATGCTTTCCAATCATTGCCTGTATAATCTACTTCCCTCAAATCATATTTTAATGTTATTCTCCCACCTCATTCTTGGTCTACCAACTGGTCGTTTTCCCTCTGGCTCTCCTACAAGAAGCTTGCAAGTCTTTCATTCCCCATACGTGCAACATGTCCTGCCCATCGCAGTCTACGAGACTTAACTGTTCTTATTATATCTGGCTTCGTGTAAAGACCATGTAGTTCATTGTTATGTAGTCTTCTCCATTCACCTGTCTGTTCATCTCTCTTTGGTCCAAAAATTTTCCTAAGTACTTTATTCTCAAATACTTGTAATCTCCTTTCCTCTCTTAAAGTAAGAGTCCATGTTTCGCACCCATATAATATAACTGGTAGAATAATAGTTTTATATATTTTCAGTTTAACGTTTTTGAAAGGAGTTGGGACATCAAGAGTCTCTGCAATGCATAATAGCACGCATTTCCAGAATTGAGCCTATGTTTAATTTCTTTGTGCATCTCATTCCTATTTGTGACTACAGTATATTAAATTTCGTGGCATTTCAACAAAATAACTTCCTCAGTTTATATTTACTATAAAATAAATCGACTAATGAAAACAAATTATTATTATTATTATTATTATTATTATTATTATTATTATTATTATATGGAGAAGACTACATAACAATGAACTACATGGTCTTTATAGGAAGCCAGATATAATAAGAACAGTTAAGTCTCGTAGACTGCGATGGGCAGGACATGTTGCACGTATGGGGAATGAAAGACTTGCATGGAAGCTTCTTGTAGGAAAGCCAGAGGGAAAACGCCCAGTTGGTAGACCAAGAATGAGGTGGGAGAATAACATTAACTATGATTTGAGGGAAGTAGATTATACAGGGAATGATTGGAAAGCATTAGCTCAGGATAGGGATGTATGGAGAGCTTATGTCCGTGCGGCCATGAACCTACGGGTTCGATAGTGCCAGTGAGTAAGTAAGTAAGTAAGTAAGTATTATTATTATTATTATTATTATTATTATTATTATTATTATTATTATTATTATCATCATCATCATCACCATCCCTTGGTTTTCTAGATGTTAGTATGAGGCAGAACGCTGACCACGGGCCATTCAATAGAATAAATTTTAGAATAAAATAGATTTATTTAGCCTGGTGGAGTTAAGGCCATGTGACTTTCTCTTCCACTCCCCAGGACAAACATATGTTACATATAAATACAAAAAATTACAATAATAGTCATACTAAACAATTAATTATATGTCAAATTGAATAATAATGAAAATAATGTCTAATAGTACAATGAAATTAAATACAATTAAAATTAAATTAAATTAAATGACTTCTATAAGAAAATAAGTATAACTAAATCCGTATGGTTCAATTTCTTCCCTGTAGGGGGAGAGCGCCTAAATCTTGATCAAGGAAAAAAGGTCTTACAAGATTATTATTATTATTATTATTATTCACGGTTTAGGCATATTTACTAGCCTCTTCCGGCTCCAAATTGCTGCTCTTTCCATCTTTTCTTTGCTCTTCCCAAAGTTCCTCCTCGTGGTGAATAGCTGTATGCTGCTTTTGGTATTCTATTCTCAGTCATCCTTTGCCAAATGTTATTTACACTTTGTTCTGTATTTCTCTATTGTTGTGTTTAATTCCTCTACTATTAGTTGTTGCCTTATTTCTGTGTTTTGTCTTTTGTCTGTTCTTTGATATCCTGCTATTGGTCTGAATAATCTCATTTTAGCAGCTTGTATTCTGGCAGATTGTTGTGTTGCCACTGTCCATGTTTCGGATCCATAAGTAATAATAGGCACTGCCACTCTCTTGTATAATTTCATTATAGAGTCTTTCCTGGCTTTATTTTTCAAAGTTCTTTTTAGTGTTCGTGTTATATAATTAAACTGTTTATGTAAAATTGCAGACTTTCACGGGAGGTGTCTTGATTCATGCATTTTATGTCTTTTCGCGCTAAATGGCCGTGGTCTGCTTTTATTAAAACTCAACGTTTCGTCTACTACTGCGGTAGACATCCTCAGGAGATTCTGCGTGCTATTTGACCTCCTAACTCTTCAAATGTTGGCTGCAGACTGGCTGTGCGTTGGAAACCTTATTCAGTTTGTTATTTATATCTGTTTCCGCTGTGTATGATATTTCGTAACCTAGGAAGTTATATCTTACCACTTTATTATTATTATTATTATATATATTATTATTATTATTATTATTATTATTATTATTATTATTATTATTCCATTCGGCTTTAAATATTTAGGCTTTTTAGCATTTTTTTTTGTGTCGAACAACCTGGAGGACCAGGTGATTTTTGGTCAAGGTTTTCTTCATCTAACCTTTGTCAAACCAATGACGAACTGCAAGGCAGCAGTATCTGTACCCTAGATAAGGGACCCTCGCAGGGTACTATCAGCCGGGCGTTTTCAATCCTGGTTTTTTAAACGAGGTTGTTACTCCTCCCTCTCACCCTTTTTCTAAACTGGCTTTGACGGATTTATTATTATTATTATTATTATTATTATTATTATTATTATTATTATTATTATTATTATTATTATTATTATTATATTTCTTGAGAATAAAGTTTTTAGGAAAAAATTTGGATCAAAGAGAGACGAACAGACAGGTACTTGCAGAAGACTACATAATAGTGAACTATATGGTCTTATATAGGAAGCCAGATATAATAAGAACAGTTAAAACTCGTAGACAATGGGCAGGACATGTGACACGAATGGGGAATGAAAGAGGTGCATGGAAGCTTCTTGTTGGAAAACCATAGGGAAAACGCCCAGTTGGTAGACCAAAAATGAGGTGAAAGAATAGCATTTATCAGGATTTGAGGGAAGTAGATTATACGGGGGATGATTGGAAAGCATTAGATCAGGATAGGGATTATGGAGAGCTTAAGTCCGCGGCCATGAACTTTTAAGTATCTACTTTACTATTGGGACAAATATCAATCTAGATCATTCGAACTAGTCCTACTGTACCAAAAGTGCTATTTCGGTACGAAACATCTTTACTGTTATCCTCCCTCTACAGTGAGATTAATGAACTATGCCAATTTCCTTTCTCTTTGTGTTTACACCCACTCACCTTCCTACCCCTCCCTTTGCTCTGTTTGTACTGCGCAACTTCCCCTCTACCTCGGAACTCTCAAATAGGCGATTCAAGTGGTAAACTGTATAATTCATTCTTTCAAATTTATTCAGTTAGTTTGGTTATCGCCTGGAGGACGTGAGCTCAAGGAGAGCTGGGTTGTTTTGAGTTTGGTCCGGTAAGCCATGGTAAGGTACCCTAGGCTGGACTAAAAAGGTATGCATGGGTGTTTGAGTGCGTAAAGATTATTACATTTATTATTATTATTGTTCGCGGGTTCAAACCCGGCCGGGGTCGATGGATTTTTTAGGACGGAAAAATCCAAGGAGCAAGTCCTCCGGGAGGGACTTTGAGCCGTGGGTCCCGAGTCTGAAGATTTTCAGGCTCGTAAAAAATCCTTAAGCCTGAATGAAAAGGCCTCTAAGCAAAATTTACCAAATTTTCCCGTCCTAGTACTACCTTGGTTTCCTAGATGTCAGTATGAGGCGGAACGCTGACCACGTACCACTCAAAAATGACATCTATACGAAAACAAGTGTAACTAAATTAGTATGGTTCAAATTGTTCCCTGTAGGGGAGAGCGCCTAAATCTCTGTAAAGGGAAAACGTAGGCTTACAATACAAAAAAAAATATTATTATTGTTTTCTTTAAACTTTAGAATGATCAAGTATAACTTATGTTTAATATTTTTTATATTTCAAATTCAGACGTACAATTGATTATATATATATATATATATATATATATTTACGATAAAAGAATTTATAAACAAAAGAAGAGAATGTAACAAGGAAACACACATAGCTTTTATTGATTTTGTCAAGGCATTTGATAAAGTAGACAGAGGGAAACTCTGGACAATTTTAAAAGAAAAAGGAATTCCGAAACACTTAATAGCAGCTATAAAGGGTTTGCACTGGAACACAAATTTTGTTATAAAAACTAGAAATGAAGTAAGTAAAAATAAAATTCATACTAATCAAGGAGTTTAAACAAGGATGCAGTATCTCTCCAGTTTTGTTTAACCTATACATCAATGATATAATAAAAAAATGGAACGAAGAAACAAATAAAGGAATAAAATTAGATAAAACACACTACTTGAAAACATTATTATACGCTGATGACCAGGTAATAATAGCAATTACAGAAGACATACTTCAAAGGAATATTTTTAAACTACATAATTATGTGAACAATATAATCTCAAAATATCCATAGAAAAAACTAAGGTAATGGCATTCCAAGGGAAAAATCAAATCAGATTGAAAATAGTAATAGGAAACAAAATCATAGAACAGGTGAACCATCTCAGTTATCTAGGATGTGACATTTCATTTAATTATGATAGTGATATAAATAATAAAATAGCAAAATTCCAGGGAATATGTGGTACGATAAAACGATCACTAAATAACAAAACAACAAGACAGACCAAATTGAAATTTTATAAAACGTTGGCAGTACCGGTACTGCTCTATGGTTCAGAAGCCTGGATACATAAAAAAACAAGATCTAAGTAGGATAACGGCGGCAGAAATGAAATTTTTTTGAGATCTGTTAAAGGGTGCACTAAGGAAGACAGAATCAAGAACACAGAAATAAGACAGGAACTTGAAATATTTGCAATAACTGATAAAATAGATACATATAGACAAAAATGGAAGCAACACATAGACAGAATGAATGAAAATAGATATCCAAAACAAATAACAAAATACAAACCTAAAGGCACCCGAGATGTGGGCAGACCTAGAAACAGATGGGCTGAAGTCGGAACGGGTCAACAGACCTAATCCATGAATGCAGATGATGATGATGATATATATTAAATCTTGTTTTAAGTAAATAAGAATGTCTAATTATTGTATTTGCTAGTCATGCTACTGCTGTCTTGTACGTTTCCTATCTACGAGCTTTCTCAATGTTACATTAGCTCCCCTCCTTTCTAGCTTTCTTGGTTGAAAATAATATACTGAGTTTAATAACGAATCATAAATTACTACAGTGTGCTAAGGAATGTTTGTCAATAATTAATATATGTTAATGAATCTATATAGGAAAGATGAATCAATATTTGCCTCTGTTGGGCCCGGGCAAAGAATTATAAATAGCACTGACAGTTATTATCTGGACGCTAGTATTAAGTGTAACTAAACACATTAGTAAATCATATTTAAAGAGAAAAATTATACGCTCAGACCGGGACTTGAACCCGGGACCCTTGGTTTTCTAGTCCAAGTGCTCTACCATTTGAGCTACCTGAGCAAGTACCGATCTAAACGCAAATCTTTCTCTATATACGTTGTAATTCCCGCCCACCAAAAGCTTTGAAGCCTTTTCTTCTATCTTTGCAAATGGCGGCTCCTATATTAAGAAGACATATTTGGGAATTATACATTACATTATAAATGCCAGTACGGCTATTTTCGATGTTTTTATTATTAATTTCATACATCTCAATGATGGATAAATCATATTTGAAGAGAAAAATTATACGCTCAGACCGGGACTTGAACCCGGGACCCTTGGTTTTCTAGTCCAAGTGCTCTACCATTTGAGCTACCTGAGCAAGTACCGATCTAAACGCAAATCTTTCTCTATATACGTTGTAACTGGCATTTATAATGTAATGTATAATTCCCAAATATGTCTTCTTAATATAGGAGCCGCCATTTGCAAAGATAGAAGCAAAGGCTTCAAAGCATTTGGTGGGCGGGAATTACAACGTATATAGAGAAAGATTTGCGTTTAGATCGGTACTTGCTCAGGTAGCTCAAATGGTAGAGCACTTGGACTAGAAAACCAAGGGTCCCGGGGTCAAGTCCCGGTCTGAGCGTATAATTTTTCTCTTTAAATATGATTTATCCATCATTGAGATGTATGAAATTAATAATAAAAACATCGACATTAGTAAATTCTCTATAGGCCAGTGTAGAAATGGTAAAATAATGCAATTTTGTAGATCAGGCGACACACTACTATTGCATTTGTAGAAGTATGAAAAAACTCAAAACTTTATGAAGGAATCCGAAGAGTAAGAAATCATGAACATGAAACTGAAAACAATTAAAATTTTAACGGAAGGAAATTTTAAGCACCTGTTGAAAATGCGGACACAGTTTGGATGTTTGCTGGTTAATAGAAAATGCAGACACAGAATTCTCTTAGTGTGATGCTTGTCGACATAATTAACACAGCTTGGAGAACAGTTTAGCTGACTCAAGTCATTTTGTATTTCTGTACCAAGTTCCTAATCCTCTACAGTGTTTAGCAAAAAGCAACAATTTGTAACAAAGCATAATTATTACAATTAACTCACTGGCACCATCAAACCCGTAAGTTTATGACCGCGCAGACATAAGCTCTCCATACATCCCTATCCTGAGCTAATGGTTTACATCATCCCCATCACTATTCTATTTCCCTCAAATCATGATTAATGTTATTCTGTCACCTCACTCTTGGCATACGTACTGGGCGCTTTCCCTCTTGATTTCCTACAGATTTTTCACGCCCCTCTATCATTTCCTATTCGTACCACATGTTCTGCCCATCGCAGTCTATAAGACTTAACTATTCTTATTATAAAATATACCGTCAATATATCAAAGACTTAAATGACAGTTTTGTTGTTGAAACATACTGGCTCTTTTAATTACGCTGAGCAACAAAAAAGAAACTTTTTTTTTGTCTCAGAAAGAAAAATATGTGATTCTGATAGTATTTTTGCTCCTGAATTCAAATATGATATCGAATTTTCTCCATCACGCAAGGTTTCCGACAGACAGGAATTTATAATTTCAAACACTTTAATATTTTCTACATTCGTAACTACACAATATTCGAACATTCAGACTACACCTACAAAGTAAGAAATGACGATTTGCTGCTATATTTCGCCTGCCAGGAGCATCCGTCTTGATGGTCCAAGAATAATCGGCCAGCATATTAGGATTCCATTTGCCTTGATATCTCTTTTCCATACCTGAAATCTCCAGAGTTAGCTCATTTGGTTTTATTTTACAATGGACAAATGGACGAAAAACGTTTATTAAAAATAATTATTTAAATCCATTAATTGAAATTGAAATAAAGAAAACTGTGGGTGATGGAGAAATTCCGAATACATATTTGAAAACACGATAAGAAAACTGCATTAACTATGGTACTCATGAGACAAAAATCATGTTGAACATTGTTGTTAATTGGTGAATCGAGTATATTGACTGTATATTTTACGATTTTATAACCAAGAAGACATTGGTGTATTAAATATTCTTATTATATCTGGTTTTCTATAAAGATGATACAGCTCACTGTTATATTATAGTATTTTCCATTCACCAGTCTATCCATCTCTCTTTATTCCCAAATACTAGTAAACTTTTATCCTTCTTAAAGTAACAGTCAATTTATTTATTTTTTTCCAATCCATAGTCCTGTATCATAACTGGGATAGCAGCAGTTTTATATAGTTTCAGTTTTTTTTTTCAGAGAAATTGGGATGAAAACAGTCCCTCTTATGTATAATAGCATAATTACTGCAGTAAATTTGTTTTGTTAAATAAGTAAATCTTTTTAGCGACAGAAATTAGTTAAAAATTCTTAATCCAGATCACTAAAATCAGATACTGTTTGATACATATTAACTAGCGTCATAGGCCACGTGATTTGAGATTTTATTCAAATTTTACGAGAGAATGTCTAACTAATTTCCTGCATTGTTATATTATAAATTTCGGCGACGAAAAATAAGGATTAATTTAATAATGTTAAAATACCTTTATCCTGATCCTCTATGTTGGGTGTTGTAGCGATTGCCTAGCTCCCCATCTTACATAAAAATCAGGCAATGCTAAAAGCCCCAAAGAAATGAAAACCAGACATAAAATAGATGGATTTTTGGCTAATGGCATCGAGAAAGGAGAAAATTCGGAAGCGAATAATTAGAGAAATCATCATCATCATCATAGTACATTCACGAATTTAGGCCATTTGTTGACCTGTTTCGGCCTCAAGAGAAACACCATCCAGAAGTCTTTTGAGTGGACGTCCTGGTCTTCTTCTTCCTGCAGGTTGATATCTTAACATTAGTTTGGGTATTCTGTGATCTTGCATTCGATGAACATGTTGTATGCATCTTGACTTATAATCAGAAATTTTGTTTTCTAAAGATTCCATGTGTAATTCTTCTAAGATGTCTTCATTTTTTTTGTGATCTAGTAGTGTGTATCCTGCAGTCCTCCGAAGATATCTCACTTCAGCAGATCTAAGTCTCTGTATATCCTTCTGTTTCAACGTCCATACTTCGCTACCATACAAAAGAGTTGGAAGAGCCAGTGTTTTATACACTTTCAGTCTTGAATGCTTTTGGACTAACTGTGGCTTGAAGATAGAATTTATTAACCCTAAAATTCTTAAAAATTTAGATATTTTTGCATTTACATCCTTTTCTTCTTCATATGAGATATTGCATCCTAGATATGTAAAATTATTCACCTGCTCCAAAATGTTATTGTCCAGTACAATTTTACTTCTGACAGGATCTACACCTTGAAATGCCATATTTTTTGTCTTTTCTGTAGATATCTTTAATCAATATTCTTCTGTAATTTTTTTAAGTTCATACAGACCTTTCTGTAGATTATCTTCGGAATTGTAAGGGGTAGTGACGTGTGTATAACCTCTCCTACCCAATTCTCATCCTCACCTTCTCGTGGTACAACCCGTTTTCACAAACGAGGCTCTGAGGACCGAGTCACGGCGGTATAACCATTCCATCAGGTACTGAGTAAATGCGGTATCCTAATGTCTGTCCAGAGACTAAAAGGTAGCAGCCCTACCACTGGACTACTTAGCGTCGGGCCAGTAACCTGTCCTAAGGAACTTCAAAACTACTTTCAAGTCTCAATTAGAGAAATAATAAATGTCAAACATAATATTAGACAAGTAATAGAGGAACGAACGCTAATGTGGTATGGACTTCTGAAGAGGATGGAGAATAATAGAACCTCAAGAATGGTGCTGGATTGGAATGCTTGAAGGCAGGAGGAGGAGGGGGAGAGGGAAACCCAGGGAACAGTGGATGGATTAAGTGAGAAAAAACATGATCAGCAGAGACCTCGAAGAAGAAGATGCTGAGGATATAAATCTGTGGCGGAGCAAAATACATTTGGGCTGTAGTATAACTAAAAAAAAGTATGTTTATCATATTATTAACAGAATCCGGGCTATGTGCCTGTGTTCAATGACTGGTGTTTCTTCTAGACGTTTCTTCCTCGACTGTGGAGGGCATCGCAGTTGAGCCTCCGCCCAGGGAATACAACCTAGAAATACTCTACACTGAAAATGTCCTCCGCAGTTGAAGGAGAAACGTCTTGAAGGAACACCAGTCATGGACCACGGCTAACATAGCCCGTTATATGTTATATTATAATTACCGGCCATGAAAACTCACATTATACTTTTATCTCTTTTTTTTTTTTCTTATAGTCCAAGATCCGGCTGCAAGATTACTACGTTCGTCAAGTGTTTTAAGAAACCAATTTTCTTTCATAAAATTGTGAATTACTGAATACATTTTTGCCGAGTTGCCTATTAAAATTCGGCCGCCATATGTTTAATTAAAATATTATTTATTTATTTATTCGAGATAATTTGATTCACTTGTTATTAAAATAAATTATAATACAGCTCGCGGAAATATATGTATAGACCTTGAAAAGTTTTGGTAGCCGTTGCACACTTGGCCGTAAACCTCCTCGCGGCTACAGCAGGTTGTGACACTAATCAGTAATAAAATGGCGTTTAATTAAAATAGTATTTATTTATTCGAAATAATTTGATTCACTTGTTATTAAAATAAATTATAATACAGCTCGCGGAAATATATGTATAGACCTTGAAAAGTTTTGGTAGCCGTTGCACACTTGGCCGTAAACCTCCTCGCGACTACAGCAGGCTGTGACACCAGTCAGTAATAAAACGGCGTTTAATTGAAATAGTATTTATTTATTCGAAATAATTTGATTCACTTGTTATTAAAATAAATTATAATACAGCTCGCGGAAATATATGTATAGACCTTGAAAAGTTTTGGTTGCCGTTGCACACTTGGCCGTAAACCTCCTCGCGGCTACAGCAGGTTGTGACACTAATCAGTAATAAAATGGCGTTTAATTAAAATAGTATTTATTTATTTGAAATAATTTGATTCGCTTGTTATTAAAATAAATTATAATCCAGTTCGCAGAAATCGATGTATTTCGCTTGAAAAGTTTTGATTGTCATTGCACACTTGGCCGTAAACCTCCTCTCGGCTACAGCAGGCTGTGACACCAATCAGTAATAAAATGGCGTTTAATTAAAATAGTATTTATTTATTCGAAATAATTTGATTTACTTGTTATTAAAATAAATTATAATTCAGTTCGCAGAAATCGATGTATAGAGCTTGAAAAGTTTTGGTTGTCATTGCACACTTGGCCGTAAACCTCCTCGCGGCTACAGCAGGCTGTGACACCAATCAGTAATAAAATGGCGTTTAATTAAAATAGTATTTATTTATTCGAAATAATTTGATTTACTTGTTATTAAAATAAATTATAATTCAGTTCGCAGAAATCGATGTATGGAGCTTGAAAAGTTTTGGTTGTCATTGCACACTTGGCCATAAACCTCCTCGCGGCTACAGCAGGCTGTGACACCAATCAGTAATAAAATGGCGTTTAATTAAAATATTATTTATTTATTCGAAATAATTTGATTCGCTTGTTATTAAAAAAAATTATAATCCAGTTCGCAGAAATCGATGTATAGAGCTTGAAAAGTTTTGGTTGCCATTGCACACTTGGCCGTAAACCTCCTCGCGGCTACAGCAGGCTGTGACACCAATCAGTAATAAAATGGCGGTAAGTATGTATTTATTGTTTTATATTATTCCCTCGCAGCGGGAAGTAAAACCACTGCCTTTTATGTATACTACGTGCAATGTATATACAAAAATGTATCCAAAAGGTAATGTTAATATACATTACACGAAACAAGTCACAGCATTTTAAAAGAACTGAACTTTATTTGAAACAATATAAAACAATAAATACGTACTTACCGCCATTTTATTACTGATTGGTGCCACAGCCTGCTGTAGCCGCGAGGAGGTTTACGGCCAAGTGTGCAATGGCAACCAAAACTTTTTAAGCTCTATAGGCCCTACATCGATTTCTGCGAACTGGATTACAATTTGTTTTAATAACAAGTGAATCAAATTATTTCGAATAAATAAATTAATTACATTTTAATTAAACATACTTGCGCCCAATTTTAATAGGCCGAATTTTAATAGGCAACTCGGCAAAAATGTATTCAGTCATTCACAATTTTATGAAAAAAATTGATTTTGTTCATACACTCGATGAACGCAGTAATCGTGCAGCCGGATCTTGGACTATTAGTTTCATTAACAAATTATTACCTGCCGAGATTAATGACTTAAAATAATATACAATACTTGGTTTTTGTGTTCACACTTAGTACTTAGGGTCTTATTGTATGGATGTGAAACTTGGGCTCCAGTGAAAAGACAGAAGGATAGAATACAGACGGCAGAGATGCGGTTCCTAAGACAAGTAAAAGGATGTACAAGACTTGATAGAATAAGAAATGAGGATATAAGAGAAGAATTGAAAGTACAGCCTTTATTGGATAAGGTCACGAATTACAGACAGAAATGGATTCATCACATGGATGGAATGAGTAAGGAGAGATATCCATTGTTAGCAAGAAATTATCAAGTAAGAGGAAGGCGTGATGTTGGAAGACCTAGAAGACGTTGGGCTGATGCATTATGAAGTCGGAACGGGCAATTGCCTAATCCCTGGAGTGACGATGATGATGATGATGATTAATCATCAAATTTCGGAATAGGAATGGCGATATTAGAGCTTGTAATGTAGTATGATGTTTTGAATGTGACACGCGCTGCTTTACTAACGCCATCCCTCCGTCCTATATCGATCTTCGTTGATTAATAGTTGTTTGCTTCCTTATACTATCAGTTACCAAGAATAAGTGAAGTTTGGGGAAGGGAAGGAACTCACGCGCCTGTTATAGGCTACTGCATGTATTGACATTAGTAGTTCCAGAATCAACCTCTACAATGAATAGTAAATTGTTTATGGATACAAAATCAATAAACTTACAAATTGTTTACCTCTAGAAGCTTGAAGTGTTATTTCCGACCAAGTGTTATTTCAGACCGGTGGACTAGTGGTTATGCTCCTTTCCTCTGGTCCCGACGGTCGCGGGTTCAAACCCGGCCGTGGTCGATGATTTTTTTAGGACGGAAAAATCAAAGAAGCAAGTCCTCCGGGAGGGACTTTAAGCCGTGGGTCCCGAGTCTGAAGATTTTCAGGCTCGTAACAAATCCTTAAACCTGAATGAAAAGGCCTCTAAGCAAAATTTACCGAATTTTCCCGTCCTAGTACTACCTTGGTTTCCTAGATGTCAGTATGAGGCGGAACACTGACCACGGACCACTCAAATGACATCTATACGAAAACAAGTGTAATTAAATTAGTATGGTTCAAATTCTTCCCTGTAGGGGGAGAGCGCCTAAATCTCTGTAAAGGGAAAACATAGGCTTACAATACAATACAAAATCACTGGCGTCTATTACTAAACAATGACTTTGGACTTCTATATTGAATTAATATAAAATTATAGAATATTCACCTGAAAGGTCCATCTCCTCAACTTAATTAATAATTTAACTGTAGCGCTTTCGGGACTTGTCCCATCATCGGCAGGATTCAAAACTGGTGTTTCACTGAAGATCTGGTAGAGGGGGTTGCATGTATTTGGTTCGTTTTCGTTTATCAGGCTGTCGTTGTGAGCTGCTTTCATGATTTCCATCTCTTCGAGTACGTTTATCTTCGCTGGATTATTTTCTCTGTGCATTACAGCCTGATAAACGAAAACGAACCAAATACATGCAACCCCCTCTACCAGATCTTCAGTGAAACACCAGTTTTGAATCCTGCCGATGATGGGACAAGTCCCGAAAGCGCTACAGTTAAATGATTAATTAAGTTGAGGAGACGGACCTTTCAGGTGAATATTCTATAATTTTATATTAATTTTGAATAAACCTCAACGGAACACATCATGAATCTTATAAAAGTTCATTATATTGAATTAACCCAAGATAATTGTTCACTTTTAGGTACCAGTAAATAACAATAGCATGTCTGAAGGCCACGGTTCCGATTGGTTATTACACTGAGCAACAAAAAAAAAACTTTTTTTTTGTCACAGAAAGAAAAATATGTGATTCTGATAGTATTTTTTCTCCTGAATTAAAATATGATATCGGGGTTTCTCCATCACGCAAGGTTTCCGAGAGACAGGAATGTATAATTTCAAACACTTTAATATTTTCTACATTCGTAACTACACAATATTCGAACATTCGGACTCGCCTAGAAAGTAAGAAATGACGATTTTCTGCTATATTTCGCCTGTGGAGCATCCCTCTTGATGGTCCAACAATAATCGGCCAGCATATTAGGATTCCATTTGCCTTGATATCTCTTTTCCATAGGATACCTGAAATCTCCATAGTTAGCTCATTTGGTTTTATTTTACAATGGACAAATGGACGAAAAAACGTTTATTAAAAAATAATTATTTAAATCCATTAATTGAAATTTAAATAAAAAACTGGGGGTAATGGAGAAATTCCGAATACATATTTGAAAACCCGATAAAAAAAACTGCATTAAGTACAACTATTGGTACTCAGGAGACAAAAATCATATGACCAGTGTAATTTAAGATGGCTGATTCAGTGATACCAATACAAAAACTCAAGTAGGTTAAACCGTTACTATCAGGTCAAAATGAAGTCATTCTAAGTATATTTTTTATTAACATTGTGCGAATCTCCTACTTTTCCTAAATATGAAATAGTGTAATAATGCAAAAATATCTGAAAGCGCGAAATATGCGTTAACAACATTCGAAAGCAAACAAATGAAACTGGGAATGTTAAAAACATCAAATTTGCATCTAGTCCCGAGGGTCCCGGTTTCAAACTCAGCCGGTGTCGATGGATTTTTAAGGATGGAAAAATCTAAGGGACAAGTCCTCCGGGAGGGACTTTAAGCCGTGGGTCCCGGGTCGTAAAAGAATTGCAAGGTTGAATAACAATGTCTCTGTTCAAAATTTAACTGATATTCATCCATCCAAGTAATACCTCAGTTACCTACTAGATGTCTCGTTGAAGCGATTTGTTAACAATATGGCACTCGTTGACATATGTAGGTAAATAAGCGTACTTAATTAGCATGTTAGGAAACTTCTGCTAGGGGAGCACCCGTGTACCCATGCTGGACAAATGAAGTATATACGCACATACATAAAAGAATACCAAAAAAAGGAATAAAAGAAAAAGCAAACAATTGACAGAACACAATTATATTTGTATAAATTGTTTATCATCATCATCATCATCATCACTCCAGGGATTAGGCAATTGCCCGTTCCGACTTCATAATGCATCGCCCACCGTCTTCTAGGTCTTCCAACATCACGTCTTCGTCTTGCTTAATAATTTCTTGCTAACAATGGATATCTCTCCTTACTCATTCCATCCATGTGATCAATCCATTTCTGTCTGTAATTCGTGACTTTATCCAATAAAGGCTGTACTTTCAATTCTTCTCTTATATCCTCATTTCTTATTCTATCAAGTCTTGTACATCCTTTTACTTGTCTTAGGAACCTCATCTCCGCCGTCTGTATTCTATCCTTCTGTGTTTTCACTGGAGCCCAAGTTTCACATCCATACAATATTGTGGGAACCGCCGTAACATTATACATTTTTATCTTGGTTTCTTTTCTAATATTATTTTTGAATGTTCTCTGTATTGTTCCACACACCGTCTGAAATTTATTTATTTTGGAGTCAATATAAATTGTTCTGGAAGATAATAATTTGATAAGTATTTTTTAAAAAATCTTTCAAGTTCTGTTACAAAGCATTTTATTATGTGACAGACCCGAAACCTGGACAGTAAGTAGAAAAGAAGCCAACAAACTGTTAGCAGTAGAAATGAATTTTTGGAGGCGATCGACAAGAATTTCAAGAAGGGATAATGTAAGGGACAGCACAATAAGGGAAATTATGCAAATTGAAAAAACATATTAGGAAAAATAGGGGGGAAAAAGTTTGAAATGGTATGGACACCTCATAAGAATTGAAGAAGAGAGAATACCAAAGAAGAGCCTTAATTGGACAGCTAATGGAAGAAGTGGAAGAGGCAGGCCTAGAGAACGATGGGTGGATGGAGTGAAGAAAAGTATGGAAGCTAGAGATTTGAGGGAGAAGATGCTTTAGACAGGAACCTCTGGCGACAAATCACTTTGGGTTAAGGTGAAACACTGTATAGTGGAATGTTCCTAAATAAAAAAAAATCTTTAAAAAAATAAATAGGCGACGTTTAATAGATGTGAATTTGTGTCTTGTACATTGTATATTTACTCTAGATTTAATCAAATATTTTGTAAATAATAATTATATTATAGAAGTACCATGTAAATTTATGTTTGTTGTAAATTTAGATGTAATAATAATAATTTTATATTATTATTTTTTTACCTGCTTGAGTAGTAGAAAAGGCCTTAACTCTGCCAGGCAAAATAAAGCTATCGCCGCCACCGCCACCACCATCACCACCACCAATCACCATCACTATCACCATCATTATCATTATCGTAAGTAATGCGACTTCGTGAGTCGTGAATTTATGGATAATTTGGAAATAAAGAGTGGCATTTGTTAGGACTATTTAACGAATAAAATTAAGCTGTTTACTCACAAATCATTATTTAGCTATAGTTATTTTAAAATATTTATATATTTAATGTAAACGGCGATGTTTGAAAACAAATGAGAAACGATATGTACGCTTCATCTGCTTCTTTTGTTTATCACTGCAACTAGATCATACTATTTATTGCCAAAGGAACGCAATATTGTAAGAATGCTCTCTAGTGGAGAAAAATGAAACACATCAAACTGTATATCAATTCATTTCTGATGTCGTATGATGTAAATATGACAATTATATTTTTCTGCATTATTACCTGGGAAAAAATACATTTAAGAAAGTGCAAACAGTGGTTTCTTTTTTTGGTGGTATAATTAATCGCTGCAAATGTTTTTATATTAACTCCCGCATGCGGCATGTGTTGACATTCATGCACCATATATACAATCTGGTAGCCGTATTTCTCACAGGCTCAGTCACTGCAAAATAATGGTCAGACCTGTTCAGAATATTAAAAAGGAGGAGCTTTCTTCAATATGGTAATTATAACAGTGATAAATATTTCGTGAAACACGACTCTGATTGGTTGTAAAACAGAAATCATTGAAACGTGATTGGTCATTGACTCCCATTTGGAGCATGAGTTAAATAGTCATTATTATTATTCCAAAACACTTAATAGCAGCTATAAAGAGTTTGTACTGGAACACAAATTTTGTTATAAAAACTAGAAATGAAGTAAGTAAAAATAAAATTCATACTAATCAAGGAGTTAACCAAGGATGCAGTATCTCTCCAGTTTTATTTAACCTATACATCAATGATATAATAGAAAAATGGAACGAAGAAACAAATAAAGGAATAAAATTAGATAAAACACACTACTTGATAACATTACTATACGCTGATGACCAGGTAATAATAGCAAATACAGAAGACGAACTTCAAAGGAATATTTTTAAACTACATAATATATGTGAATAATATAATCTCAGAATATCCATAGAAAAAACCAAGGTAATGGCATTCCAAGGGAAAAATCAAATCAGATCGAAAATAGTAATAGGAAACAAAATCATAGAACAGGTGAACCATCTCAATTATCTAGGATGTGACATTTCATTTAATTATGATAATGATATAAATAATAGAATAGCAAAATTCCAGGGAATATGTGGTACGATAAAACGATCACTAAATAACAAAACAACAAGAGAGACCCAATTTAAATTTTATAAAATGTTGGCAGTACCGGTACTGCTCTATGGATCAGAAGCCTGGATGCATAAAAAACAAGATCTAAGTAGGATAACGGCGGCAGAAATGAAATTTTTGAGATCTGTTAAAGGGTGCACTAAGGAAGACAGAATCAAGAACACAGAAATAAGACAGGAACTTGAAATATTTGCAATAACTGATAAAATAGATACATATAGACAAAAATGAAAGCAACACATAGACAGAATGAATGAAGATAGATATCCAAAACAAATAACAAAATACAAACCTAAAGGCACCCGAGATGTGGGCAGACCTAGAAAGGGGATGGGCTGAAGTCGGAACGGGTCAACAGACCTAATCCATGAATGCAGATGATGATGATTATTATTATTACTATTATTATTATTAAATTTACAATGTTTTTAGTATTAAACAATAAAAGAAAATTTATGGAGTAAAATTAACAGATACTAGGCATATAAATACGTTTAATGTGAACCTTAAAATGGAAATATTTAACTGTAAAAGCTAGAATCATCCAATTTCTCAGCTCAAACTTATATTTTTTTATAATTTAGATTACCGGTATATAATTTAATGTAAGACTGACAGATGGTAGATGAGTTACGTTTGAGGAAAGGAATTAATTTACGTGGAGCTAAGGACACCACCGGTTCAAGTACTGCACTGAGAGTTTACAGAGCTACAAAACTACTTAGGACTTCTTATCCCAACTATACGCTTTCTTACGGTTCAAGAGTTTGTCTGCTGTGAAAGAAGCTTAAAGAGTTTTAGAACGCGTAATAGAGAGGAACTTTGCTTGCTGTAGCCTTGGTTACTAACAACTAATTTGCATTTTCATCCTAAAATGCTATTACCTTCTTGTTTTCTTTGAACCGATCATTAGTTGGAATAGAAAATTACTCTGTTAACTACTAAACAATCTAAACCCGATTTTATAACGTTCTCTGAAACTAACGGAACTTTAATAATAATAATAATAATAATAATAATAATAATAATAATAATAATAATAATCTCTCTATCTTCGGGTTTTTACAGCTGCTGCCGTCTTCCCGTGCCAAACCTCCAAAGCCTACGGTCTTGGGCATCTTCGATGCTTAGCCCTCTAGCTTGCATTACTGTCTTCATGTTTTCCTTCCATGTTAACCTTGGTCTTCCTCTTTTCTTCTTTCTATTCGAATGCCATTCATATAGTTGCTTCGGCCATCGCTCATCTTCCATTCTTAAAACATGTCCTAACCACTTTAATTCCTTTTCCTCAATTATTTCAATTATGCTTTCTTCTGCTTCCATTATGTTTCTAATTTCCTTATTTGTGACACGTTCTAATTTAGACTTTCTGGCACTTCTTCGTAAATAATCCATTTCTAGAGCTATTAGTCTATTCTTGTAGTACTTATTGATTGTCCATACCTCACTTCCGTACATTGCAACAGATTCCACCAATGTTTTACCAATATATTTTTTTGTGTCTTTCCAAATATGCTTATCGCACCATATGGAATTTAATGATGATATTATTTTGCTACTCAATTCAATTCTATGTTTTATGTTCTCTTTTCCTATACCTTCGATGTTATCCATAATCACTCCCAAATATTTAGTTTGTTTCACTTGCTTTATTTGGATTCCTTCTTCCAATATTAAATTTTCTCTTTCATTGCTATTTATTGCCAGATATTCTGTCTTTTGTAAATTTACTGTGAGACCCCATGATTCATATGTGTTTTTCAACCTTTTTATCATGAATTCCATATCAAATTTGTCTTGCGCTAAAACCAGTTGATCATCGGCAAATTGTAATGTCAGCAAAAATCTGTTGCCTATTGGGATCCCCATACCTTTGCAGCTTTGTTTCCATTTCGTTAATATAAATTCTACATAAATATTAAATAAAATTGGTGATAGACTGCACCTTTGTTTCAATCCCTTTGAGGTTTTTATAGGATTACACATTATATTTCCCATTTTAACATAAGCGGAGTTATCTTTATAGATTTGTTTAATAATTTCTATTAGGTTTCTGTCAATATTGTATTTCTCCAATACTTCCCATAATTTGTTCCTCGGAATTGAGTCATAAGCTTTCTCTAAATCTATCATATAATAATAATAATAATAATAATAATAATAATAATAATAATAATAATAATAATAATAATAATAATAAATGTAGTTTCAACTAATAAACATTGCCCACACTAAAATTCATCGGAGAACATATTGTTTAAACAACTCACCTCATAGGATTCATGCTTCCATGATATCGCGATTTCAAACATAGTCATGTTCATCTTCAGCCATAACTCCGACTGACGAAATTCTTCGTTATGGCTGAAGATGAACATGACTATGTTTGAAATCGCGATATCATGGAAGCATGAATCCTATGAGGTGAGTTGTTTAAACAATATGTTCTCCGATGAATTTTAATGATTATACCTCATAATGTTTACTTTCCAACATTAATTTAATATAATTGCCCACACTGTTAACGTTAGTCAGTTGTTTATAATGAGTGCAGATATTTTTAACAAAGATATTATTTTACTATTATTTATTATTTTGAAAACGCCATCGCGCAAAAAGTAATGTACAATCCACGTTTGTGAAGTGTTTTATAGAATCTCAGAAATTAAAAACCTCGCTTTCGCTCGGTTTTTAAACATTTCCCTCGCTTCTGTAAAAACTACTTCCCAACCTCGCATCGTAATATACTATTACATTATAACTGATGCGCCAATTTTCACACACTGATCCAAAAATTCTTGTTAATATTTTCCTTTAGAATACTTCGAGTTTGTTTTTTTGAATCTTAGTCAATACCCACACCAGGATGCGGTAAGTAATTGTAGCTCTCAGAAGTGTTTTATATTTTTAGTTTTTGTTTGAAGAGTGATATATCAAGAGCTCAATTTTTTTTTAAAGTCCAAAATATATTTTATTAGATAGCATTAGTATTTATTATTATTATTATTATTATTATTATTATTATTATTATTATTATTATTATTATTATTATTATTATTATTATTATTATTATTATTATTATTATTACGAGGGCGGATCGGAAAGTAACGCACAATAATTGTTTTTAAAAAGTTTAATAGTAAAAAAAAAGGAAAAAAATCACAAATTAACTTACATCTTTTACCTACTTTTCGACATAGTCACCAACTTTCTCAACACATTTTTCCCATCGTGTTACCAGTTTCAATATGCCCTGTTCGTAGAAGTCCGTTTGGTTGGCGGACCGGAAAGTAACGCACAATAATTTTTTTTAAAAAGTTTAATAGTAAAAAAAAGGAAAAAAATCACAAATGAACTTACATCTTTTACCTCCTTTTCGACATAGTCACCAACTTTCTCAACACATTTTTCCCATCGTGTTACCAGTTTCAATATGCCCTGTTCGTAGAAGTCCGTTTAGTTGGCGGATCGGAAAGTAACGGACAATAATTTTTTTTAAAAAGTTTAATAGTAAAAAAAAGGAAAAAAATCACAAATGAACTTACATCTTTTACCTCCTTTTCGACATAGTCACAAACTTTCTCAACACATTTTTCCCATCGTGTTACCAGTTTCAATATGCCCTGTTCGTAGAAGTCCGTTTAGTTGGCGGATCGGAAAGTAACGCACAATAATTTTTTTTTAAAAAGTTTAATAGTAAAAAAAGGAAAAAAATCACAAATGAACTTACATCTTTTACCTACTTTTCGACATAGTCACCAACGTTCTCAACACATTTTTCCCATCGTGTTACCAGTTTCAATATGCCCTGTTCGTAGAAGTCCGTTTGGTTGGAGTGTAGCCATCTGCGCACTGCCGGCCGGAGCGTGGTGAACCACTAAGGTTCACGCGTCCCTCTTGGAAGAATGTGCACCACCTGGAGACATTGCTACGGTCCATACAATCATACCCATACACGCCACGCATGTCCCTGTGAATTTCACTGGGTTTATGCCCTTTGGCCCACAAAAATCGAACAACACTTCTCTGTTCCTCACAGGTGGACGACTGTAGCATGCGCACCATCTTTGTTGCATAGTTCAAGCTTCTCTCGCAAGAGGTGCACCTGAGAAAAAAATACCATCTGTAGTGAAAACTTCAAACTATATCTCTGTGAAATTTCAACATTCTAGCTGCAATACCAAGGCAGAAAACATTATTGTGCGTTACTTTCCGATCCGCCCTCGTATTATTATTATTATTATCCCGTGTGGGGTTGTTAGTCACCGTCGGGCATCTCCCCAGGTGGTGGATAGGGAATGCTTCCCAGATATGGGTAGTATCGGGGAAATGAAATACCCGAGGCGAACCAAAACTAACAGCTACTGCCAGGGACGGGGGGACGGGGGTATGAGCGTGCGGTGTGTGTATATGTGTGGGGGTGTGTGTGTGTTTTATTTTTCTAATTTGTTTTCTAGCATTTTTTTTAATATTAATGTACGGAATGTGGATGAATGTAGATATGTATTATTGTGATTTAGTGTAGAGATAGATTTTACTTATATGTAGCCTGTTATTGTTTTTTGATACAGGTGTATTTGTAGGTATTTGTTTATATTATTAGTTTTATTTTTTATTCATGGAAAAATAATGCACGTACGGCCAAGCAGGCCCGTGCGCAATGTAAATGCATATGTATTTTCTTTATTCTGAAAAAAAGGCAATAAATTCCATTATCTATCTATCTATCTACTGCCTTGTAGTTTAGTGTTGATTTACTAAGGGCTAGAGGAAGGCAACCTTGATTACAAATTACCTGGTCCTCCAGGTTGGGCCAGCTCCTCATTCTACTGGAAAATATGCAATCCTAAAAAACCTAAAGACAGCCAACAAGCTGTTAGCAGTAAGAATCGATTTTTGGAGGCGATCGACAAGAATCTCAAGAAGGGATAAGGTCAGAAACAGAAGAATAAGGGAAATTATGCAAGTTGAAAAAACATATTAGGAAAAATAGAAGAAAAACGTTTGAAATTGTATGGACACCTCATAATAATGAAAGAAGAGAGAATACCAAGGAAGATCCTTAATTGGAAAGCTATTGGAAGAAGTGAAAGAGCCAGGCCTAGAGAACGATGGGTGGATGGATGGATGGATAGATAGATCGTGAAGAGAAGTATGGAAGCTAGAGACTTGAGGGAAGAAGATGCTTTAGACAGAAACCTCTGGCGACAAATCACTTTGGGTTGAAGGAGAAACACTGTATTGTGAAATATTCCTGAAAAAATATTTTTATTATTATTATTTATATTATTTTTAATGTTTTGTTATTTTTCATTATTTATTTTTTATTTATATTCAGAATTTTAATGTTTACACATATTTGTGTGCCTAAAGTTTTATTTATTTATTTTTATTATTTTTATTATTATTATTATTATTATTATTATTATTATTATTATTATTATTATTATTATTATTATTAATTATATCCACCGCTGTGGGCTCGAGATGGCGTGCTGCCTTGTCACGCAGCGGGCCCGCGTTCGATTCCCGGCCGGGATAGGCTCCTGGGTGAGGTTTTTTCGGGGTTTTTCCTCATCTGTAAGACAAATGTCAGGAAGCTTAGGGCCAAACGGTCCCGAAAATCATCCGGCCATCATCATCATAATTATTCCTCGGTGTGGAAAGCAACGGGAAGCTACCACACCTATAATTCCCTAGTAAAGCTGCAAAGCATAGCATGAAAATGCTATGATTACAGTGAAAGACTTACCCTCGTTCAGAATTATTATGGTTGGATTATTATATTATTATTATTATTATTATTATTATTATTATTATTAATGTGAAAGGATGCACAAGAGCGGATAGAATAAGGAATGAAACTATACGAGAAGAATTAAATATATATAAAATTGAAGATAAAATCAGCGAAAATAATAAGAAATGGACAGACACTTAATGAGAATGAACAACGAAAGAATACAAAAAAGAACCTTCCTGTATAATCCCAGAGGAACAAGAGATGTTGGCCGACCACGTAGAAGATGGACTCCACTTTTAACTTCGCCGAAACAGGCTGCATAGCCTAAACCTTGTAGTAGAAGAAGATTATTATTATTATTATTATTATTAATTATTATTATTATTATTAATGTGAAAGGATGCACAAGAGCGGATAGAATAAGGAATGAAACTATACGAGAAGAATTAAATATATATATATATATATATATATAAAATTGAAGATAAAATCAGCGAAAATAATAAGAAATGGACAGAGCACTTAATGAGAATGAACAACGAAAGAATACAAAAAAGAACCTTCCTGTATAATCCCAGAGGAACAAGAGATGTTGCCCGACCACGTAGAAGATGGACTCCACTTTTAACTTCGCCGGAACAGGCTGCATAGCCTAAGCCTTGTAGTAGAAGAAGAAGAGTATTATTATTATTATTATTATTATTATTATTATTAATGTGAAAGGATGCACAAGAGCGGATAGAATAAGGAATGAAACTATACGAGAAGAATTAAATATATTATATATATATATATATATATATATATATATATATATATATACATATATATATATAAAATTGAAGATAAAATCAGCGAAAATAATAAGAAATGGACAGAACACTTAATGAGAATGAACAACGAAAAAATACCAAAAAGAACCTTCCTGTATAATCCCAGAGGAACAAGAGATGTTGGCCGACCACGTAGAAGATGGACTCCACTTTTAACTTCGCCGGAACAGGCTGCATAGCCTAAACCTTGTAGTAGAAGAATAAGATTATTATTATTATTATTATTATTATTATTATTATTATTATTATTATTATTATTATTATTATGTCAAACTAATTTACATACAAATAGAGAATATCGTGTACAACAGAATCCATTTTCGGATATTAAATACGCATAGTGTAAAATAAACTTGATAACGCTGATTATAGTCTACCTGTTTGAAAATCCTGGGTAATCTGTCGTGAACATGAAGTGACAAACAAATAGACAAAACCGTAACATCATTACGTCATGCTAATTGTTCACTAAGCTCACGTGACCGGTTCCAGTATAACAACATAGTAACAAATTCGCGATTAAACCTGGTAGATGACTCCATATAAACCGCCGAATTATCTCATTAACAAGCTCTATCCTGTAATAATTATAGTCTCTAAGCCACCGACTATTGATAAAATCCTATCACGCTTTAAATTAAATAAAACAAATTTAACATATCGCTCATTTCCTGGAACAACGTCGTAATTAAAAAATTGTCGATTTTGAGTTATTGGTACCAAATGAAAGACAAAACTCAGTACTATATACAGAAAAAAACATAAGTTATTGGATACTATGGGTTGTTGTGGCAATTTGATATTTATGACTATTTAACTCATGCCCCAAATGGGAGTCAATGACCAATCACGTTTCAATGATTTCTGTTTTACAACCAATCAGAATCGTGTTTCACCAAATATTTATCAGTGTTATGATTACCATATTAAAGAAAGCTCCTCCTTACAATATTGCGTTCCTTTGGCAATAAATAGTATGATCTGGTTGCAGTGATAAACAAATGAAGCAGTAGAAGCGTACCTATCGGTTCTCATTTGTTTTCAAACATCGCCGTTTATATTAAATGTATAAATATTTTAAAATAACTATAGTTAAATAATGATTTGTCAGTAAACAGCTTAATTTTATTCGTTAAATAGTCCTAACAAATGCCACTCTTGATTTCCAAATTCTCTAGATAAATTCACTCCTCACTTCGTGAGTCGTGAATTTATCGATAATTTGGAAATCACTCGTGGCATTACTTATGACAAACTACAGGCAAACGTATATGGATTTCAAACCTTTAATTGCTTCTCCTGAAAAACGGTGTTTTTTGAGTTATGACGTTGTTGCAGCAAATGAGCGATATGTATTCTATTCCTTTATCTGAGTTTAACCTCTCACCTTATAGGTACTTTCACATACCGACGCCACCCTGGCCTTATGGTGCACGACCTGTCTGGAGAGGGATTTTAAAGTATGGATCGCGACAACGACATGGAGGGTCTCTCCGAATAAGTGACCAGCTCAATACCAGATCTCCTGCGAGACAACATGGCATTAAGACGAAACACACCAGTGGGCCAATAATAATAATAATAATAATACTTACTTACTCACTGGCACTATATAACCCGTAGGTTCATGGCCGCGCGGACATAAAGTCTCCATACATCCCTACCTGAGCTAATGCTTTCCAATCATTCCCTGTATAATCTACTTCCCTCAAATCATAGTTAATGTTATTTCTCCCACCTCATTCTTGGTCTACCAACTGGGCGTTTTCCCTCTGGCTTTCCTACAAGGCCTGAGAGCTATGCCGGCGGTAGCATTGCTGCCGATAGGGTTACCCATGCCGGACTGGTCGAAGGTGATAAGCCAGCCGAAAAAAGTACCTTGGTCAAAAGAGTGACCATCTTTCACCGTAAAAATACAACCGTCAAGAAATGCGGACATGGGTTCAACTGGGGTAAAATTTTCCGGAGCTAAAATAGTCCCCATTCGGTTCTCCGGGCGGGGACTACTTCAGGGAACCCATGCCAAAGGATCAATAATAATAATAATAATAATAATAATAATAATAATAATAATAATAATAATATGATCTTCTTTTAAAATGTTCTCCAATTCATGTAGTTTTCCTGCTCGCAAGAGGGAATTTATGTTTAACGTTCCGAAAAAGGGTTTGCTTTTTGGGGAAGTTGACCAGAGGTCTCCGATACTCTCTGTTTCCGTGTTTGGCCAGACTCCCCAGAATCCGGCAGCCTGGTTGTAACTGTTGTTAACAGTAGTGGATTGGTTACCACCTGGGGTAAAAAATTGTTTCCATTTACGCATCATAGTACTTAGTTATCACAACGTTTGGACCGAAATCCAGTTTCATAGGACTGGAGTGGTTAGTTCCAGAAACGGTTCATCCGCCCTCTCTGCCGTTGGGAAAAAATCCTCTTCCGCCGACGAAGCCGTTGACCTCCTCAGTTGATCCGCGGGTGCTTATTTGGCAAGGCCTTATTCGCACCTGTCCTGTATATCTACAGGAATTTCCCCTATCAGCCATTGGGACGCGCCGTGTCGGGGTTCAGGACCCCATCCTAGTGTCTTACATGAGGTTAAGTCTAGCCCTTACATAATTCAGAACCAAACCCTCAAGTAAGCTAACCAGGACTTAAAATTGGCAGGAATTACTAAAGAAGATATCCCAAACAGAGATATATTTAGAATTAAGGTGAATTTCAACCGATGGAAAGATCAGTTTTTGTAGTCGCAGAACGGGCATCATCACCCAATACTGCATTCGGAAGAAGAAGAAGAAGAAGAATAAGTGGCAAGTTGACCAAGAGGACAAACCGAAGAAAAAAACTGGAACAACTTAGACAGATGATAGAACAAACTCATAGCAAAAGAATGAAAGAAATTTGGGCTCGGAAACGCCTCTAAGTACTTTGCGTAGTCCTACATGGGTTCATCCGCAATAAAAAATAATAATAATAATGCTTTATTTTAGCTGGCAGAGTTAAGGCCATAAGGCCTTCTCTTCCACTCAACCAGAGAATGAGGTTAAAGAATAAAATTAACCATCATTTTATAGAGATGATTGATTACATATGGAATGATTCAGAAAAATTAGCTCAGGATAGGAATTCGCAAGGCCTCTGGTTTGAGAGTATCAGAGTGTTATTATTCAGAGTGAAAATTCATTATGGTATGGTATAAAATGGTAATGGACACGTAAGATGAATGCAGGATGGAATACTACCAAAGGCCGTCTATGCATGGAAAATAGAAAGAAGGAACAGAAAAGGAAGACCAAGAACAACCTGGAAGAATAACATTCAAAATGCAATGAGGAAATTTGGTGTAAAAGGTGAAGAGACAGACGACAAAGAAAGACGGAGAACTTTAATTAAGGGAAATTTGTGAATTTTTGTTGCAAACTGATAGTCTTTAATCCCGTAGTTATATTTATTTATTTATTTATTTATTTATTTATTTATGTTTCATTCATGTTAATTACTAAGATTGATTGGAGAAAACCGTGAATGATGAGGAAAATTCTCAAAATGATGATGGTGAAAATTCAGTGTAGATACCTGTTTTCTCTGAAATTGGCATTACAGAAAAATGGGAATGATTATGCCATTATTTTGGAGAGTACTTTGTCTTCTGGCAGCCGCCAGTTGGGGAAACTTAATGAATAAAAATAAACGCTCTTGGTGTTAGAACTAACTTATTGGCACTATCGTTCACACATGATCATGGCCGCGGGGACATAAGCTCTCCATATATCCCGATCCTGATCTAATATTTTCCAACCATCCCCTGTATAATCTACTTTCCTCAAATCATGGTTAATGTTATTCTCCCACCTCATTCTTGATCTACCAACTAGACATTTTTCCTCCGGTTTTTCTACAAGAAGCTTCCGTGCCCCTCATTCATGTCTCATTTCCCACACGCCCTACCCAACGGAGTCTACGAGACTTAATTATTCTTGCCTTGTCACGCAGCGGGCCCGGATTCAATTCCCGGTCGGGGCAGTTTTTCTGGGTGAGGTTTTTATCGGGGTTTTTCCTCACCTGTAAGACAAATGTCAGGAAAACTTTAAGGCCCAAATGGTGCCCGAAATCATATGGCCATCATCATCATCCTTATCATCATCATCATCATCTTTCACGGGTGTGGAAAGCAACGGGAAGCTACCACACCTACAATTCCCTAGTAAAGCTGCAAGCGTAGCATGAAAATGCTATGATTGCTGTGAAGGACCTGCCTTCGGGCAGAAATACTATGGATGGATAAAGATCATGTTGATCACTGTTATGTAGTTTTCTCCATTCACCTGTCTGTTCATCTCTCTTCGGTCCAAAAATTGTCAATTGTCCTAAGAGCTTTATTCTCAAATACTCGTAATCTTTTCTTCTTCCTTAAAGTAAGACTCAATCTTTCCCAACCATATAATTCAACAGGGAGAATAACAATTTTGTATATTTTTCAGTTTAATATATTTTTTAGAGAAGTTAAGACAAGAGTCCCTGTAATGGATAATAGCATACATTTATTGAGCCTTGATAGATAGAAAAGATTAGAGATATTCATTTCTTTTCATAAAGAAAATGCAATTGTGAGACGGATATACGTTTGCATCCATAGATATAAAATCTGTCTCCTCTGAAAAAATGAACATCAGGAAAAATGACTTCCAAAATAAAATCAAATATTCAAACCAAATGTATTATTGTAAACAACATATTGTTGACAGGAACGGTAGATAAAGAGCGAATTGCAGGCATTTACATCATTTGTTTGAGAAAACAAATCCTCCATCATTCACCTCCATTCTGATAAAATAACACGCATTGCAACTGTTGATATCCATCTGAAAATCCTTTGTAATCTGCCTGCAAATGTTACAAAATGGCGAGCAAATAGACAAAGCTGCAACATAATCATTGTGTACTAATTATTCAGTAAGCTCAGGTGATTGGTAACAGAATAACAAATTCTCAATCGAACCCCGTAGTACAGGGTCCCATGTGGAGTAAAGTGATGGAAGAGGCTTTCGTTTAATCTCTCTATCATCCACTATAATAATTATTCACAGAAACATGCAAAGCCTTAAGAGCCAATATGACATCCAGGACCTTAGCGCTGCTCGCTTCACGTGATGTTAACTTTGTCAACCGGATGGGATTCATGTTGTCTTTCAGAAGCGGATGTCATGAGGGAATCCGCAAGTAGTCACGCAAACAGACAAGTGGTTTTAGTAACTTTTCTAGAAGCGAACAAATCTTTTACTTATCACATAAACGAACTTTAGAATTGTTCACTTTCAGTTTCGTTCAATTACTAACTCTATTAAGGCCACATGGCCTTAACTCCACCAGGCTAAATAAATCTAATCTAATCTTTAAAAAAAAAACAACAAAAATTTTAAACCATTTCTTCAATATATTTTATATTTTACTAGCAAATACCCGGCGTGCGCATCGGTTTTGTGATAATGTCACTGCCTTATACACAGAGGGCCTGAGTTTCAAACCCAGTTGGGACAAATTTCCTGGACGAGAATCTGCAGGTTATATTACATTTTGCTCTTGTATTAGGGCGATTTATTAGAGCTTACACTGGAAAATTATATTCACTCCATATTATATCGACTCAGAATTAATTTAATTAACAAGAAATGAAAGTGCAGAAATTGCAAGCAGATTCAACTGTCCTAATATTGCATATTCGATTCACAATTAATTAAAGTCAATCGCTATCATTATTTAAATCCAAATTAACTGATATCTTAAGTTCGACACAATGAAAACGTTAACTGCATAACAACTATATAGAGCATTCCATTAATAATCACCTAGGAAGCTACTTACTTTATTTTATATCATTTTAATTTTATTATATTCTATGTTTTTGTTAGTATTAGCTAGTATTAGATCACATCATCATTGTATTTTGTTTAGTCTGTATTTTAATAATATCTTAAAATTGTAATATGTATGTAATTTTTGTATAATTTTACTATTCGCTGGTTGAGTGGAAGAGAAGGCCTTATGGCCTTAACTCTGCCAGCTAAAATAAATCATTATTATTATCATTATTATTATTATTATTATTATTATTATTATTATTATCATTATTATTATCATTATTATTATCATTATTATTATCATTATTATCATTATCATTATCATCATTATTATTATCATTATTATTATCATTATTATCGTTTTATTATCATTATTATTATCATTATTATCATTATTATTCTTCTTCTTCTTCCTTCCAAGTATTAGGCCAAGGCCTGTTACGATCCTATAGAAAATTTTCCCTCCAGCGTTTCATAGGACGGCCCAGTGATCTTCGTCCTATCATCATCATTATTATTATTATTATTATTATTATTATTATTATTATTATTATTAAAGTCAAAATAATGTGAATAACATACGATAATAATTAGTGCGTTCTGTCGTACTTACAGCAATGACGACAATGATTGAAAGTTCAATCCCCTAAACTTCGGGGTTGCCAACCTATAAATAACTAAACTGTGATATTACAAATTACCTACCGAATGCGGGAAGTAAAACCACTGCCCTTTATGTAGGCCTATACTACGTAAAATGTATATAAAGTAAAGTAATCCCACTATAGGCCTCAGGAGGCCCTTGGGGTAGTAAGGCTCCTACTTTTTCTGGATAATCGCCACTTGATGCCAGCCGGGTTGTCAGCCCTGGGTGACGGCCGCCTTTACCCGCAGAACAAGAGTCTGGTACTCGTTTCCGTTAGAGGCTGACTCGACCCCAGGGCCATAGTGCCGCCAGAAGGTTTGGGTCAGTTTAAAAATCCTAACCCCCACCGGGACTTGAACCCTCGACCTTCTGGCTTGTAGCGCAGTGCCTTAACCACTACGCTACGGCGTGCCCCGTATATACAAAACTATATTGAAAAGCTAGTGTTAACGTACATTGTATGAAACAAATCACTGCATTATAAATGAACTGAACTTTATTTGTAACAATATAAAACAATACATTCGTACTTTCCGCCATTTTATGACTGATTGGTGTCACGGCCTGATGTAGTCTCAACTAAATTATTTTCGGCATTTACTGTATATACATTGGACAGACTGTTAACCTTAGTCAGTTGTTTATATTCTATAGTATTCTATAGTAATTTTACCCTAGGGCAGGTCTTTCACTGCAATCATTGCATATGCTTCGCAGCTTTACTAAGGAATTATAGGTTTGGTAGCTTCCCGTTGCTTTCCACACCGGTGAAGGATGGTAAGGATGATGATGGCCGGGTGATTTTCAGGGACAGTTGGGCACTAAGCTTCCTAACATTTGTCTTATAGGTGAGGAAAAACCCCGAAAAAAACCTCACCCAAGAGCCTGTCCCGACCGGGAATCGAACCCGGGCCCGCTGCGTGATAAGGCAGCACACTGCCTCAAGACCACAGCGGTTATTTATAATGAAATTAAATATTTCAAAAAAATATATATTATTTTACTACTATTTACTGTTCTCAAAACACTATCGTGAAAAAAATAATATATGACCTCGTTTGTGAAATGTTTTACAGAATCTAAGAAATTATAAACCTCGCTAACGTTCGGTTTTTAATCATTTTCTCGCTTCTGTAAAAAGCACTTCTCTACGTCGCATTGTAATATACTACTTCATTACTAAGATCACTCTAAAGACAGTTGAGAATCACGCAGATTAACAGTTTCGAAAGCAAATCCATACCCTGACAACAATCCAAGCTGCTATGTTGGTGCGAAAAGAAAGAGAAGGCAAATTCCCTGAAATTTTCAGTTTATAGGCTTTCACATTGGCTAGCATCGTAAAACTATTAACAAAGTTACATAAAAGAGATGCAGAAAATTTGGAATAGGCTTACGTATATGCCTCAAGTTTCCAGATGAAGACAAGAAAGAAAGACATTAAATGTGGATTGCGGATCAGCAGTACGTAATTGTATAATGCGCCAGTCAGCATTTAAAATAGAAGCTCAACTTCCATCTACACCATTCCCCCTTCTTCCCTTATACCTAAACCAGCGTCTATTCCCCAACTCCCGTCCGGTACTCTCACAGAACGGACGAGCAGCTTAATTGAAAGTTAAATGTGGAAAGTTTTCCTTTAAAAAAGATAGAATCTCTACTTGCAACCCCCTCTACCCTTCCTTGGGAGTATGCCTTTCCATCCAACCACACCACTTTGCCCGGCGCACGTATATGTGCAAGAGAAGATGCAAAGTTTTTTTGAAGAGTATGCGAAGAAAATGAATTTAGAGACTTTTCTTGTTCGAGATCAGTTGCAACTCTGAGTTCCTGTCTTCTTCATCTTCTTCCTTCCATATTATCTGCAGCTTCCTATCTACTTCCCCTCAACTCTCTTGCCATCATTCCCAATTTCAATTTACTAAGCTACGTTACTCGCGTCGCCCATCTTCTTCCATATTCTGCTTCCATATACAGATTTTTTTTTTTAACTTTACGGAGAAATATTTCTCAGATTAAATTTTACCTCACTTTTTTGGTGTCTTCCTTCCATTTCTTTATGTCTCTTACACTATCTTCTTCTCCTACAAGGAAACAATCTTCTCATCCTATCCCTTCCACATGGAGATGTTCTAAGGTTAAAAATTATTTTCTATATAACGACTAATAATAGCAATAACGGCAGGAGATTATACCGTGCTGACCACATGTCATCTGGTTACTAACTGTATAATCATCCAACTCTGTTATTTTTATTTATATACAGAATTTTATTGTTTACACATCTTTCTGTGCCAAAAGTTTTATTTTTCTTCTCCACTCGTCTCTCTTCATCCAATCCATGTCCTCTAGTCCCCATGCTCACATTCCAATTCTTATTTCCTGCATCCACGAGTTTCGAGGTCTTCCTCTCCTCCTTCTTCCAGGTGGACACCATTCCAATGTTTTCCTGGGTAATCTTTCTTCTTGCAGTCGACGTACGTGCCCATACCAATTTATTTGCTTATACCGTATATAATCTGCTATTGAATAACCAATATTAATTTTTTCTCTTATGACAGTATTTATTATTTTGTCTAATTTTGAACATCTTGCTGCTCTCCCCAAGAAATCCATTTCCATCGACATAAGTTTTTGTTCTAAGTTTTTGTTGAATTTCCAAACTTCAGCTCCATATGTGACAGTACTTATCACTATTGAATTATATATTTGTAACTTATTTTTCCTGGTTATATGTCTGTTCCATAAGACTCCATTCATCATTGCCGTTATTGCTCTACCTTCATTTATTCTGTTCTTAATATCACTTTCTTGTTTATACTCTTTATCGAATTTTACTCCCAGATACTCAAATTCTTCACATCCTCTAATATACCCCTTTTCATCTTCTAATATCAAATCTTCGGTTTCGGCTCCACATCCCATATGAAATGGTTTTTCTAAATTTATTTTCAAACCCCAGTTATCGTATTCGGCCAATAATTTTCTCAACATAAACTCCATACCTTCATATTCTTGAGCGATTATTATCTGGTCATCCACAAATAACAGTGTATATATTGTATATGTTGATCCTCTCCAATTGGTACTCCCATTCCTGAACATTTTTTGCTTCAGTTTGACAGCGCTTTATGTATAAATATCTTAAATAATGTTGGTGATATGCTACAACCTTGACGAAGGCCTGTTGTTACTTTAATTTCTTCTGATATATATTTTCCAATTTTAATTTTAGATATTGCATTTTTATACAATTTTTTTATTGCATTAATAATTGTATAATTTATGGCCATATTTCTAATGCTTCCCACAACTTTTGTAAAGGTACAGTGTCATATGCCTTTTTTTAATAATAATAATCATCATCATCCGGTATCATGGCACCTGCGGCCGTCTTCCGGAAACCAAACACCATTCCTCTCTGTCTATCCACTGATCTTCCTCCAATCCTCTGATATTTATAGCTGCTTGTACCCCTTCTATCCAAGTTTTCTTCGGTCTTCTTCCTTTCCATTGGGATACATTCCATAACAGGTTTAGGCAATCTTTGCTCTGGCATTCTATTGACATGGCCATACCACTGTAATCTTTTCATTTTCTATAATGTCTATGACGTCCGGCTCCTCTTGTACACCCATAATTTCCCTTATTTATTTACTTCGCATTCTATCCATTCTAGATTTTCCAGCTGATCTTCTTCAAACATCCATTTCTGTACTTAAAATTCTTTTCATTTCCCTGGTAGGAATTTGCCAGATTTCAGCACCATATGTTAAAATGCTCTGAATTATGGTTTGATATATTTGTAATTTTCTATTTTTTTTAATATTTTTGCTCCACCAAACAGAGTTTAAAGTATTTATTGCTTGTTTTGTTTGAGCGATTCTATTTTCAATTTCCACTGTGTTATCGCCTGAATTGTCTAATTTTGTTCCTAAATAAGTGCATTCAATACTAGGTTTTGGTTCTTCTCCATTGTTGAAAATAATAATAATAATAATAATAATAATAATAATAATAATAATAATAATAATAATAATAATAGTCCAACCATAGTAATTCTGCCCGAGGGTAGGTCTTTCATTGCAATCATAGCATTTTCATGGTATGCTTTGCAGCTTTAGTAGGGAATTATACGTGCGGTAGCATCCCGTTGCTTTCCACACCGGTGAAGGATGGTGATGATGATGATGATGATGACCGGGTGATTTTCGGAGACCATTGGGCCCTAAGCTTCCTGATATTTGTCTTACAGGTGAGGAAAAACCCATGTAGTTCACTGTTATGTAAGTCTTCTCCATTCACCTGTCTGTTCGTCTCTCTTTGGACCAAAAATGTTCCTAAGAACTTTATTCTCAAATATTCGTATCCTTTCCTCCCTTAAAGTAAGAGTCCATGTTTCGCACCCATATAATTTAACTGGTAGAATAATAGTTTTATATATTTTCAGTTTAACGTTTTTTGCAAGGGGTTGGGACGTCAAGAGTATCTGCAATGCATAATAGCACACATTTCCAGAATTGAGCCTATGTTTAATTTCCTTGTGCATCTCATTCCTATTTGTGATTATTGTTCCTAGATATTTGAATTCAGCCACTCCTCATTTGTCATTAGCTGTCCATTTTCATTATGTAATGTATTTCTACGTGTGACAATATATTTAGTTTTATTGATATTTACTTCCAGTCTCTTAGTGTTACTCAATAGTGTGTGCGTGTTGTCCTTTAGTATCTCCTCGCTATCGCCCAATAGTACTACATCATCAGCATAAACTAACAGCTTATTAGTCATTGAGTTGTAGGCCTTACTCGTCCTCTAAATATTTGATGATATTCCAAAAATTGTCTTCTTCTTCTTCTTCTTCTTCTTCGGCTTTTCCCCACTTATAG
Organism: Diploptera punctata; assembly: GCA_030220185.1. Taxonomy (NCBI): domain Eukaryota; kingdom Metazoa; phylum Arthropoda; class Insecta; order Blattodea; family Blaberidae; genus Diploptera; species Diploptera punctata. The sequence continues at coordinate 939,741 of JASPKZ010007418.1, read as the reverse complement.
GTTTGCCGTCTTCAGTTTCCATTTATCTCTATCATTCCAATCTCGCTCTTCCAAATTCCTATCATCCATTGTAGTTCTGATGTAGGTTTTCCATTTCCATCTTGGTCTGCCACGTTTATTTTCTCCAGGAGGTGGCCATTGGTATATATTTTTGGCCATCTTTCATTTTTCATTCTTTGTACAGGGCCATACCATTTAAGCGTTTGATTTTCAATTCTCTTAACAACCGATGTGGTGACATTCATTTCTCTCCAAAGGAATTAATTTCTTATTTTATCCTGTCTTGTTTTTTGGAGGCTTCTTCTAAAATAATCAAATTCAACTGTTCAAATTATATTTTTTTTTGTACTTCCATCAAAGGCCAAGTTTCACTCCATATGACAAAATATTCTGTATTACGCTCTCATAAATTATCATTTTAGTTTTCTTTGTGATATTTTTGTTCCAAATTATTCCATGTAATGTTTTAGTTGCATTTTTGTCATTCCAATTTTAGTCTGTACATCTCTCTCACAGATACCTAAACTTGTAATTATTGACCCAAGATATTTTTGAAAATTCACATTTTTTTTTATTTTCCCTGTTTCGAGTATGAGGTCATCTACATCCTTTCCCAAACACATATATTCTGTTTTCTGTAAATTTATATTCAGTCCCAATTTTTTATATTCTTCCATTAGTTTATTTATCATATATTTCATATCATCTTCATCCCCTGCAAAAATAATTTGATCATCTGCAAACAACAATGAATACAGTACTTTTCCTCCTATAGGAATACCCATTTCAGAACATTGTTTATACTATAAGTTAAGAGCATGGTCTAAATAAATGTTAAAAAGAATTGGTGACAAATTGCATCCCTGCTTAAGGTCTTTATTCACTGTGAATTCCCCAAAACATTTCCTAAGACTATTTAACTCATGCCCCAAATGGGACTCAATGGCCAATCTGTTTTACAACCAATCAGAGTCGTGTTTCACGAAATATTTATCAGTGTTATAATTACCATATTAAAGAAAGCTCCTCCTTTTTAATATTCTGAACAGGTCTGACAATTATTTTGCAGTGACTGAGCCTGTGAGAAATACGGCTACCAGATTGTATATATAGTGCATGAATGTCAACGCATGCCGCATGCGGGAGTTAATATAAAAGCATTTGTAGCAATTGATTATACCACCAAAAAAAGAAACCACTGTTTGCACTTTCTTAAATGTATTTTTTCCCAGGTAACAATCCAGAAAAATATAATTGTCATATTTATATCATACGACATCAGAAATGAATTAATATACAATTTGATGTGTTTCATTTTTTCTCCACTAGAGAGCATTCTTACAATATTGCGTTCCTTTGGCAATAAATAGTATGATCTGGTTGCAGTGATAAACAAAAAAGCAGATGAAACATACCTATCGCTTCTCATTTGTTTTCAAACATCACCGTTTACATTAAATATATAAATATTTTAAAATAACTATAGTTAAATAATGATTTGTGAGTAAACAGCTTAATTTTATTCGTTAATAGTCCTAACAAATGCCACTCTTGATTTCCAAATTCTCTAGATAAATTCACTCCTCACTTCGTGAATTTATCGATAATTTGGAAATCACTCGTGGCATTACTTATGAACATTATTCTCAAATACTCATAATTTTCTTTCCTTCCTGAAAGTAAAAGACCATGTTCCACTTCCATATAAAATTACATGTATGCTAAAGTCTATAATACATGTACCGTTGTATATAAAAGAATGAAAAGAAAATAAAAGAAGAATAAAGGGAAACATTGTTTAACTGAACGAATATGAAATGTAATATGCTGCGCAGGAGTATGTGTTTAAAATATTAAATTTTCCTTTCTATGCATTAACATAAATCCTAACAGCAAGGGTGTTACTGAAGCAGGGAGAATTGCAAGGTACGCCCTACAGGAGCTCTGGGGTTGAAACTGTTTGAGAAATTCAATTCTCCTACCTGTTGAATTCGCTTTAATACAAACTAGCTGAATGAAGGATTATATGCATACATTTACCTGAGTGCTGTCATCGTCCGTTGCTATAGTTACCATCTCACTCTCCAGTCTCCGTAATTAATTTGTATTCTTCTATTCCATATTAATTTAACTTCTTTTCATATTCCAACAGAGCATCTTATCTCTCTTTTTTTTCAAAATATTAATTTTGGTATTTTCAGAATTTCCTTAGATATGATTTTATGAATTATTGGTTTTTCTCCATCACGCAAGGTTTCCGAGAGACAGGGATTTTTAATTTCGAACACTAATATTTTCTACATTCGTAACTACACAATATTCGAACATTCGGGCTCGCCTAGAAAGTAAGAAATGACGATTTTCTGCTATATTTCGCCTGGGGAGCATCCCTCTTGATGGCCCAACAATAATCGGCCAGCATATTAGGATTCCATTTGCCTTGATATATCTTTTCTATAGCTGATATCTCCTGAGTTAGCTCATTTGGTTTTATTTTACAATGGACAAATGGACGAAAAAACGTTTATTAAACAATAATTATTTAAATTCATTAATTGAAATTGAAAAAAAAAACTGTGGGCGATGGAGAAATTCCGAATACATAATTGAAAACACGATAAAAAAACTGCATTAAGTACAACCATGTGCTCATGAGACAAAAATCATGTTGACCAATGTAATGAAATTCCGAATACATATTTGAAAACACGATAAAAAACTGCATTAAGTACAACTATTGGTACTGATGAGACAAAAATCATGTTGACCAGTGTAATTAATAGTTCGATCCCGGTGGCGTGAGGTACAGATTTTCTCCCGAGAAAAGGTACAGATTTTTATAAAAAAGATGAACAGAGAATAATTAACTTACAGCTGTGAATAAACACTATTTACAAAAGAAGTTCTAAGCTATTTCAAAGTATTATCATTCATTTTACATAAACTTTTTTAAATGATTTAATACTATTTAATAGTTTTAGGATTTTATTTTAAAACTATATATGGTATCAATAAAATAAATGAATGTATCATGCCAATTAAATCAATACTATTACTTACTCTTAAAAGACATCGTATAAGCTGCATTTGTCACACTACTTACCTGAAAAAGAGAGATACGTAAATTAATACTTGGACACATAGAAAGCAATAGAGTAAAATTCAAAATAACAAAAAATAATTTACAAAGTATTTAGTGTGTTATACAGGGTGTATCAAGAAGGATGGCGCAAACTTACAAGGTTGAAAGTACACGATAATAGAAGCAACAATGTCCCAGTAAACATGGGTGCGCAAACGAGCCGTTTACGAGATAATTACGAATGTATGGTTACAAGCCGCCACTGACTTCATTGTAAACATCGTCCTAGTTAGTAGAAATTTATTTGAATTTAGACTTTACTATTAATTTTTCATCTCATTTAGTTCACATTTCACAGTTCACTTCACTTACGGGTTACCTGTTAAAGGAGATGTTAAAGTGTCTTCCTTGCATCTGGATGCAATACTGAGCTCGTCTTTGCAATGAATGTCGAATTCTTTTGAAAACCCCTGGATCATTTCTGAATTTTTGACAAGCATGTACAACTCTCTGCTCCAGTTCTTCAATCGTGTTAACGGGTGTGCTGTACACTTCGCTTTTGAGGTGACCCCAGACATAAAAATCCAAAGGATTTAGATCAGGTGATCTTGGAGACAAAGGTACAGATCCGCCTCGACCTATTCATCTTTGGCCGTATCTGCGCGTTAGATGCCATCTCACAGTAGCAGCAAAATGTGCCGGAGCTCCATGCATGTACCACAAACTCCGACGTTGCTGAAGGGAAACATCCTCAAGCAATCCTGGAAGATGACGCCGCAGAAACCTAAGGTACCTCCGTCCATTAAGTTTTCGTGGAAGAATGTGTGGCCCAATGAGATAATCACCTAGTACGATGTTACAAACAATGACGTCAGTGGCGACTTGTAACCATACATTCGTAATTATCTCGCAAACGGCTCGTTTGCGGACCCATGTTTACTGGGACATTGTTGCTTCTATTATCGTGTATTTTCAACCATGTAAGTTTGCGCCATCCTTTATGATACACTCTGTATATTTAATTAAAATTACATATCTCTTCTAAACAAGTCTGAATAAAAGATAGTACATGATTAATTATATAATAATTATATATTAAATATAACAATCCCATTACATCGCAGTTTAAACTCCCACCTTATACATACGAGCAAGACCAGAACTTGAAATATCTAGGATCTATTGTAACAAATAATAATAATAATAATAATAATAATAATAATAATAATAATAATAATAATAATAATAATAATATATAATAATAATAGCTCTATTTTACCTGGCAGAGTTAACCCTTAAATTAAAAATGTATCTTATTGGATACATTGATTTCATTTATTTAATTTTGTTTTTAGATCAATAGAAAGACAAACGAGTAAAAATTACTTATATTTATGTAAAATTACGCAATAATGTATAATAATAACAATGTTTAACATGAATTTATTTTCCTTGCGGTCCGGAACATTTAAATAACTGGCACGAGAAAATATTGTATTGACAATTTAAGGGTTAAGGCCTTAAGGCATTGTCTACCACTCAACCAGATTTAAAAAAATTAAAAAAATAGTCTTACATCTAAATTGCAATATATATATATATATATATATATATATATATATATATATATAAACGATTACAAGTTATGAATACAAAACAATTAATATTTATAATGGGCAAATAATGGCATATTAGTCGAAATCAATGAGAAATTGGCTTCTGGTAATCGTTACCTAAGAGCGTTGAGCTAAATTATAATTTCTAGATACATATCTAATAAAATTAAAACAAGATTTTTCAAAACAATAATTAAATAATTGTATACGAAAGCAAAAGCATGAACTTAACAGAAAAGGCTATAGCACGTGTATCCACCCGGGAAAGAAAATGTTTTACTGTAGATATGTGGCCCAACTAGAGACAATGGGGTCTGGTGAATTGGAACAAACCGGGAACAGCAATCTCTATACAAATAAATAAATACATAAATAAATGGTGGTGATGATGATAAATAAATAAATAAATAAATATATATATATATATATATATATATATATGTGAGTCCCCGCTGTCGTCTCGAGGTAGCGTGCTGCCTTGTCACGCAGAGGGCCCGGGTTCGATCCCCGGTCGGGGCAGTTTTTCTGGGTGAGATTTTTATCGGGGTTTTTCCTCACCTGTAAGACAAATGTCAGGAAAACTTTAAGGCCCTAACTGTCCCCGAAATCATATGGCCATCATCATCATCCTTATCATCATCATCATCATCCTTCACCGGTGTGGAAAGCAACGGGAAGCTACCACACCTACTATTCTCTAGTAAAGCTGCAAGCATAGCATGAAAATGCTATGACTGCAGTGAAAGGCCTGCTCTCGGGCAGAATTACTATGGATGGATGGAGCAATAATAAATTCAAAACAGTGAAGTGGTTTGGACATGTATATAGAATGGCACAAAACCGAACCTCCCCATATAATACTGGATGCAAAACTTTACTCTAAAAAAATATCTGGTAGATCGAAGATTTCACGGATGGATGGTGTGGAGAACGATTTAACAAAAACTAGAAACAGTTATTTGGAAACACAAAGTAAAGGACAGAACAGAATGGCCAGCTGTTGTTCGAGAGGTCAAGACTAAACTATAAGAAAGATGATATAATGCTAATTTAACAAAATTGGTTACAGATTCCTCTAAAGATTTTGTAAAAGTAGCTTTAAATAGAAGATAAAATTAAGATATTTTTCATCGAGCATATATTATCCATTTTGAAGACCTTATAAATGCTTGTGACAAAAAAAAGGACCAGAAAAATAAACATATTTACGTCATATTCCTTAATAAAAGCAGCTTTAAACTTTGAAAAAGTGTCTACTTCAGTTTTTACAACCAGAAATCAGCTTGATGTTGAAAGCTCTTGAAAAAAATTGAAGATCATATTTTGAGACTTTTGAGAAAATGAAGAAAAAATTGCATTCCTTGTGTATATCCCTTTTGATACTGGAGGAAAATTACGACGGCACAAGCTACTGAACTCTTTCAATGCCAGGTCTAATAAATTCCATGAGAAACTGTAACTTGTAGGGAGAAACGAAAAAAAAAAAAAAAAATACACCAAAACAAAAATTACCTGTTCACAGAGGAACATGAAATGAGCAATTTGATATAGGTAACCAAACATTGCCTTAACCATCCAGGCTAAGGCGTGCCCCTTCTGAGATAATAAAAATAATTATTCCTTATAATAATAATAATAATAATAATAATAATATATAAATAATAATAATAATAATAATAATAATAATAATAATAATAATAATAATAATAATAATAATAATAATATAATAATAATAATAATAATTTGTATTGTAAGTCCATGTTTTCCCTTTACAGAGATTTAGGCGCTCTCCCCTACAGGGAAGAATTTGAACCATATTAATTTAGTTACACTTGTTTTCGTTCAGATGTAATTTTGAGTGGTCCTTGGTCAGCGTTCTGCCTCACACACTGACATCTAGGAAACCAAGGTAGTACTAGGACGGGAAAATTCGGTAAATTTACTTAGAGGCCTTTTCATTCAGGCTTAAGGATTTTTTACGAGCCTGAAAATCTTCAGACTCGGAACCCACGGCTTAAAGTCCCTCCCGGAGGACTTGCACCTTGGATTTTTCCGTCCTAAAAAACCCTTCGACCCCGGCCGGGTTTGAACCCGCGACCCTCGGTACCAGAGGCAAGGAGCATAACCACTAGTCCACCGCGGCCGACATAATAATAATAATAGTAATAATAATAATAATAATAATAATAATAATAATAATAATGTTTTATTTATTGTAGCAGAGTTAAGATCATAAGGCTTTCTCTTCCACTCAACCAGCACAAATACAAATAAATATTTGACAAATATAGATATACACTATACTAATTATAAACAGTTAAAGATACATTAAATGTAGCAATGTAAATTTCATGTGCAAACAACATTTTATACGATAACAACAATAATAATACTTACGATAATAATAATAATAATAATAATATAATAATAAATAATAATAATAATAATAATAATAATAATAATAATAATACTTACGACAATAATAATAATAAAAAATAATAATAATAATAATGATAATAATAATAACAATTATATTATTAATTATTATTATTATTATTATTATTATTATTATTATTATTATTATATTATTATTATTATTATTATTATTATATATAGTATAAATATGATGAGTTATACGAGAAACACCAATTAATATATATATCTTACACTGGATAATAATGAAGTCGAGTTTAGAGCAAATATAAATTTAGATTTCTTTTAAAAGATGCCAATGTCCGGCAGCCCCTTATTTCTTGTGGTAGGGAATTCCAGTTGCGAGAAGTGGAGATGGTATATGACATGGAGTGATGTGATGTCCTATGTTGCGGTATATTAAGCAAGAGACTATGTTGTGATCTTGTGTTTAAGTTATGGTTTGAGGACAGATACTGGAAACGAGATGATAAATAATTGGGAATTGAGGTATGTAGGATCTTAAATAAGAGAATTCGACAGTGTGATTTTCTTCTCTCTTTTAGATGTAGCCATGACAATTCGTGGAATAATGGAGAAATGTGTTCGTATTTTCGAACATTAAATATGAATCTGATACACATATTATGGACACGCTGCAGTTTGTCCGACAATCCGTCACTTATGTCAGTTAGTAGAACGTCACAGTAGTCAAAATGCGGCATCACTAAAGTTTGAATTAAAATTATTTTAAGAGCTGTAGGAAGAAATTTTTGAGACGCTTTAGGGAATGCATTATGGAGAAGATCCTTTTAGATAACCCTCATACAAATAATCTCTCGATAGTAACTGTTACCGCAAGATAGATTAGCCTTGTAATTCCAGTAAAGTAATAAAATAAGTTAAAATAAACCTTCTTGAGTAAAATCCGTCGTCCTCAACTTATAAAATATGTAATCTTTATGCCTGTACGCCTTTCAGACATCCGTTCCATCTTCAGCAGGTCACTCTCCGCTACAACATCCAGAATGATGGTTGATGCTACTGGTTCTAATGTGGTGTTGTCGTGACTAAAGCTTCTTACTGACGATATCGTACAGTGGGTTGTTTAGTCTGGGAGTGCTTTAATTTATTAAAAGCTTGTTGTCTATTTCCTTGATAATTTCCAGGTCTACCAATAGGTTGATTCTAGTTGGATTTCCCTCTTTGTGTACTATTTTAAGGGTTTCTTCTATTGAGTTCATTCTATGACCGGCGTTTATTATGTGCTTAGCGTAATTAGACTTTCCATATGCGTATACGAAATCGTTACGGTGTTCTTTAAACCTTATGTTGAAGCTTCTTTTCGTTCTACCTATATAGAACTTGTCACAGTCTTTGCATGTTAATTTATACACACCCTTGCCATTAAATATACTATGTTTTTCTATTTTGTTACTTACTACATTATTTAGTTCATTGTTAGTTTTGTAGGTTATGTTTAAATTTTTATTTATTTTTCTCAATGTTTTTGTCAATTTGATGGTTTCGTGGCCTGTGTATGTTAGTGTAATCCATCATCATCATCATCATCTTCATCATCACTCCAGGGATTAGGCAATTGCCCGTTCCGACTTCATAATGCATCAGCCCAACGTCTTCTAGGTCTTACAACATCACGTCTTCCCCTTGCTTGATAATTTCTTGCTAACAATGGATATATCTCCTTATTCCATCCATATGATCAATCAATTTCTGTCTGTAATTCGTGACCTTATCCAATAAAGGCTGTACTTTCAATTCTTCTCTTATATCCTCATTTTTTATTCTATCACATCCTTTAACTTGTCTTAGGATCCTCATCTCCGCCGTCTGTATTCTATCCTTCTGTTTTTTCATTGGAGCGCAAGTTTCACATCCATACAATATTGTGGGAACCGCCATAACATTATACATTTTTTTATCTTTGTTCCTTTTCTAATTTTATTTTTGAATGTTCTATGTATTGTTCCACACACCGTCTGAAATGTATTTATTTTGGAGTCAATATCTCTTTCCACGTTGTAGCCAACATCACAGCCCAAATATTTGAAACTAGACACCTGTTCTATACTTTGATTTTCTAAAATAATTTTGGATCTCACTGGATCTCTTCCTCTAAAAGCCATGGTCTTCGTATTCCTTACAGAAATCTTTAGATCGTATAATTTACATATTTCATTTAATGCATGCATAGATTTCTGTAAGTCGTCTTCATTTTTCTGTATTATGATTACATCGTCAGCAAATAGAAGATTATTCATGCACACTTTATTATCCATTCTTATTCCTGGAAGTGTAACCATGTATTATTAATATATGTTTCTCTTTCTAGTTTTGTTTTATTTATATCGGTTCTCCGCTTTTGTTTTCTTATAAGTTTCTTTATAATTTTGCTACTGTTTTATAAGTTGAGGACGACGGATTTTACCTAAGAAGGTATATTTTAACTTATTTTATGACTCTCCACATCAAAGGTTTTAATAATGAATTTTATTAGTATTGCCAGTAAAGTAAGGCACATATATTTTTCCTATAATATTTTGGAAACTTTCTGGAAATGCATGCTATTATGCATTGGAGAGACTTTTGATGTCCCAACTCCTTTCAAAAAATGTTAAGCTGAAAATATATAGAACTATTATTCTACCAGTTATATTATATGGGTGCGAAACATAGACTCTTACTTTAAGGGAGGAAAGGAGATTACGAGTATTTGAGAATAAAGTTCTTAGGAAATTTTTTTGGACCAAAGAGAGATGAACAGACAGGTGAATGGAGCAAACTACATAAGAATGAACTACATGGTTTTTATAGGAAGCCAGATATAATAAGAACAGTTAAGTCTCGTAAACTGCGATGGGCAGGACATGTAGCACGAATCGGGAATGAAAGACCTGCATGGAAGCTTCTTGTAGGAAAGCCAGAAGGAAAACGCCCAGTTAGTAGACCAAGAATGAGGTGGGAGAACAACATTAACTATTATTTGAGGGAAGTAGATTATACAGGGAATGATTGGAAAGCATTAGCTCAGGATAGGGATGTATGGAGAGCTTATGTCCGCGCGGCCATGAACCTACGGGTTCGTTAGTGACAGTGAGTAAGTAAGTATTAGAAAAGCGAAGCTCCAGATTCAGGGACGCTGACCATGAGAACTCTATGCTGACCCCCCCACACGGTTGGTGAATTATAGCAGACGTGTTTGATAGCTGGATTGTGAGAACCACTACTGTTCATTCCCTTGGATTAATTGTTAGTTATTAACCGTGGACACAGGAGAAGCGACTACTATACCGGATAGTACGCTAGATTCAGAGTGGGGTAGAGGAGACCAGAACCAAGTCTCGTAAAGCATGGCGGGAAATCGATACACAGGAGCTGCATGCCGACGTGACGTCATCGAGAGAGGGAGAGAGACCAGGTTGGTCTGGTTTGGATAATGTAGGCCACACGCTTTGCTTCATACATTCGCGTACACACAAATGTCTTTGCATCGTAATGGATAAATTCTGAACAACTTTTCCTCGGAATTAACCTTTGGGAATGTAACAATTTCCACTTATCAACATTATAAAACTTACTAAATGTTGAGGAACTTCGGGTTATGTGGACCTCTATTTTGAATTTGTTGTTTTTCCTCTTTTAATTTAACCCTTAAATTCGTAATGTATCCTTTTGGATACATCAATTGGTTTAATTAATTCAATGTTTTCAATAAATCAGAAGAAAACGAAGAAAAAGAAACCACTTAAATGTGTGTATAATTATACAATATACATAATAATAACAGTTACACACAATTCCGTTTTCACTGCGGTCCGCCACATTCAAATAACTAACAGAAGAAATTTGCGTTTTGCCAATTTAAGGGTTAAGCATCATCATTGATAAAATATACGTATTCGAGTAAAGTGTACCCAGGTCCACTTTAACCGCCTCGTGGAGGGTCCACATTAACCGAATTCCTTTGTTATGTTTAATTATTTTATACAGCCGCCATGTCACATAATATCATACCAGACCCGTCAGTATATAAAAACAACATCTACATAATATATTTAGGAGTTTTTTTCAACATTTATAATATGCAATAGCAGAAATTAAGAACTGATTCCTAGCTTCAAAATACTAATAAAATGACAGTTTTCATGAATCTCACAAATAAACCGTTCTTCACACAAGGAATAAAAGAAACTGGCCTAGATCATGTCAAGGTTGATTAGGGGAAGATATTAAAATATGTTCTGTTCCAGTGTAGCACCAATTAAAGAAGATAATAGGATCCACTCAAACCGAACGGTCCATATTACCCGAACTTCCTCTATATATTTTGTTTTGCCTCTTCCTTTAACTAAAACTTTGCAATATATATATTCTATATGTATTAATTAAATAAAAATAAAACGTAGTTTTATTTGATTTTCATATTTATTATATAATTCAGTGACAGCTGTTTCGGTACACTGTACCTTCTTCAGACATGTTAACAAATTATGAATTGTGTTCCAACTGATCTAAGCAACAATACAACAATATTTATTTAAATTTAACAAAGGGGATTCATTCAAATCAAGTTGAGAATTTAAGTTTTTTACTACTTTTAAACTTATTAATTTCTACAGCCTCCAAAAGATCTAACTTCTTACCCTTATCACAAATATGTAAAATTTCAAAATTTGGATCGAAACAACGTTTTATTTTTATTTAATTAATAAATATGGATTTTCATCAAGTAAACACCAACTCAATTGATTATTCTATATGTATTGTTTATGTAACTGAACTGCACCCGAGCACAACCACCTGCTCATTTGGGTGCCAATACTGTGTAAAATATCTATTTGTGAATAAAATGTATTCTTATTCTTATTTTTTTATTTAGGAATATTCTACAATAAGTGTTTCTCCTTCAACCGAAAGTGATTTGTCGTCAGAGGTTCCTGTTTAAAGCATCTTCTTCCCTCAAATCTCTAGCTTCCATACTTCTCTTCACTCCATCCATCCATCGTTCTCCAGGCCTGCCTCTTCCGCTTCTTCCATTAGCTTTCCAATTAAGAATCTTCTTTGGTATTCTCTCTTCTTCCATGCATTACATTTCGAACGTTTTTCTTCTTCTTCTTCTTCCTTCCAAGTATTAGGCCAAGGCCTGAAAAATAGACTAAAAATAGGGACAAAATAATAAGAAATGTAATTAGAAGTTAAAGGAAATGTTTGTTCCTAACTTCTAATTACATTTCCTATTATTTTGCCCCTATTTTTAGTCTATTTTTGTCTTTATTATTATGACGATCCTATAGAAAATTTTCCCTCCAACGTTCGAGGGAAATTCTTGTATAAGACTTGAAAGCATAATAATAGTCCCTTCGATTGGTTGCTGGCCAAAGGAAGGCAAGACCAGTGATGGGGCTGCCATCTTATAGCCTCTGGTCAGGCTTTTCTGGAGAAGAAAAGAAAATAAAGGAAAGAAGAAATGGAAGAAAGGAAAGACTGCCCAGCCCTCGGATGCCCTAATAGCGTCGGGGTCGAAAAAACAATAGTTAACCAAGAGAGGTTAGATAGTGAAGTTAAAAGAGTGCAAAACACAAGTAAGTGGAAGAAATGTTTTGCACAGCTTGGGCACCTTGTGGTCGCCATCCACATATCCCCTAGATGAGGACCCCTGAGGGTGTTTTTCTTCCATTTTTCCTAATTTTTTTTTCAACTTGCATAATTTCCCTTATTGTGCTTTTTCTGACCTTATCCCTTCTTGAATTAATCAATTGAGTTGGTGTTTACTTGATGAAAATCCATATTTATTAATTAAATAAAAATAAAACGTAGTTTTATTTGACTTTCATATTTATTATATAATTCAGTGACAGCTGTTTCGGTACACTGTACCTTCTTCAGACATGTTAACAAATTATGAATTGTGTTCCAACTGATCTAAGCAACAATACAACAATATTTATTATTTTTTTTAATTTAACAAAGGGGATTCATGAATTTCTTATCGATTGTCTCTAAAAATCCATTTCTGCTGCTATCAGGTTGTTTTTCTTCTATTTTTCCTAATACGTATTTTTCAACTTGTATAATTTCCCTTATTGTGCTTTTTATGACCTTATCCCTTCTTTAAATTCTTGTCGATCGCCTCCAAAATCCATTTCTACTGTAAAAGTTTGTTTTTCTTCTATTTTCCCTAATAGGCCTATGTTTTTTTAACTTCCATAATTTCCCTTATTGTGCTGTTCATCTTATCCCTTTTTGAAATTCTTGTCGATCGCCTACAAAAATCCATTTCTACTGCTAACAGATTGTTTTTCTTCTATTTTTCCTAATATGTATTTTTCAATTTGGATAATTTCTCTTAGTGTACTGTTTCTGACCTTATCCCTTCTTGAAATTCTTGTTGGTCGCCTCCAAAAATCCATTTCTACTGCTAACAGCTTGTTGGCTTGTTTTCTACTTAATGTTCAGGTTTCGGACCCATATGATAAAATGCTTTGTAACAGAACTTTAAATATAGTTTTCCTCGTTCTGTAAATTATAGTTATATTCCAAATTATTCCTATTAACCTTAATATTAAGTAGGTTCCTATGGTCTAGTAGTTAACCATGGTCGAACCTGTATTCGAGGTTTGGTGTAAAAAGTCTTGTGTATGTCTTCTATCGGAAGGCAAGTAAAGTCGTGGGTATGTTATCACAGATAAACGCACATAGGCCTATTAAAGTTTGAATATGGCTAGCTACGGTAATTTGGTGATATAGGTTCAGAAAACAAGCTATAACAGCTGGAGACCCTACGTTCTGATCACATATCACTCCTATATGTTCTCTGACTGGATAATCACTCACAACTGTGTTTGGCATTTCTGGATGTGAGGCTACAGCCGGGTATTGACCAAGGGTCTTTTAGAGCCTATTGCATCATGGACTTAAAATAAAATATCCAGAAACTATATAATAAAAATCTATGAACAAAATGTCACCCATTTCTGAACTACATTCAAATTTTAAGTTGTTAGCATATATATATATATATATATATATATATATATATATATATATATATATATTTCCACCGCTGTGCTCTCGGGGTAGCATGCTGCCTTGACACGCAGCGGGCCCGGGTTCGATCCCCGGTCGGGGCAGTTTTTCTGGGTGAGGTTTTTATCGGGGCTTTTCATCACCTGTAAGATAAATGTCAGGAACACTTTAAGGCCCAAACGGTCACCAAAATCATACGGCCATCATCATCCTCATCATTATCATCATGTTTCACCGGTGTGGAAAGCAACGGGAAGCTACCACACCTACAATTCCCTAGTAAAGCTGCAAGCATAGCAAGAAAAGGACCTGCCTTCGGGCAGAACTACTATGGATGGATATTCAAAGAGTCCACCGCTGTGGTCACGAGGTAGCGTGCTGTCTTGTCACGCAGCGGGCCCGGGTTGGATTCCCGGTCTGGACAGGCTCCTGGGTGAGGTTTTTTCGGGGTTTTTGTTCACCTGTAAGACTAATGTCAGGAAGCTTTATGGCCCAACGGTCCCGGAAAATCATCCGGCCATCATCATCATTTTTATCATTATCATCATCATCCTTCACCGGTGTGGAAAGCAACGGGAAGCTACCACACCTACAATTCCCTAGTAAAGCTTCAAGCATAAAATGAAAATGCTATGATTGCAGTGAAGGACCTGCCTTCGGGCAAAATTACTATTCATGGATATATATATATATATATATATATATATATATATATATATATATATGATATGTAAAAGAAAAATGAATGCTTGAGTCGGGATTTGAATCCGAGTCTCTAAACTCTATACGTTTAGCACTCTAACCAACTGAGTTACTCAAGTATTCCAACACATACATTTTTTTCTGATATATGTAGTATTCTCAATTCACACAAGAGGTAGCGGGAAGTCGTTCCAACTGACATCTAGTGGCCACCATAACAGGTAAGCAAATTTTTAACAGAATATTTACTTTATAGTAACGCTTGTATATTTAGATGTTTATGTTTTTTGACATTTGGCCATGAAGGCAGCATATATATATATATATATATATATATGCTATAATTAAAATGTTTAACATTGAGCAATGCAAGCTTAATATGGTATGATAAGAAAAATAAATGCCTGGACGGGATTCGAACTCTTTGCATTGCTCAATGTTAAACATTTAATTATAACATCTATAAAGCGTCACTGCTATAAGGTAAAAATATTCTCTTTAATTTGCTTACTTATTATAGTCAGCTACTAGATGGCAGTGAAGACCGAGTTCTCGCGACATCAAGTAATAATGGAGAATATAATACATAAAGAAAAATAAGTGTTTGAATTGGATTCGCCTGGTAGTGTAATGGATATCACGCTGAGGTACAGACTCAGAGATCCGGGTTCGAATCCCGTCCAGGCATTTATTTTTCTTATCATACCATATATATATATATATATATATATATACTTACTTACTCACTGGTACTATCGAACCCGTAGGTTCATGGCCGCGCGGACATAAGCTCTCCATACATCCCTATCCTGAGGTAATGCTTTCCAATCATTCCCTGTATAATCTACTTCCCTCAAATCATAGTTAATGTTGTTCTCCCACCTGATTCTTGGCCTACCAACTGGGCGTTTTCCCTCTGGCTTTATATATATATATATATATATATATATATAGTATGTAAGTCTGCAGTACATACACAACAATACATATTGACTCTGGTACATAAACAACATTGTATATAGATTTTAAAATATCTCCCATTTGTACAATAATAAAAAATAGCTAGAGAACAGATTAAAAGAAAAACCCACATACACAAACACACGCGCATGCGCATATCACCTCCACCCCCGTAGACAGCAATAAATCAGGCTAAAGAACATACTTAAATCATATCATTTACATTTCATGACCATAAGGTTGTAAATAGCCTACGCACTCAGATTCGAGTAACCCCCATTGTGATGCAGATCAAGTTTCTGATAGATCCAAGAATACAAATCAAATATAAATACAACAAAGTTCGTGGCAGTGGATAAAGACTTCACTGAATTGTCTCTGCTAACTATTTTCTGGAATCAAACCTGCGTAATTCATGCCAAATCATTGATTTCGACAGATTTCTAAAATCACTAAGTGCACTTAGCCTGCGTAAAGTAGAAGTAAACGAGAAGAATTCCCAGACTACAGTAATTGGATCAAAGTCCAAAAACTTAACTAAATAAGCTTGCCCTTTCAACTACATACAGTTTTAACATTTCATTGTTTATTTTACTGCAATAATTACACTGAGCAATAAAAAAATTAACTTTTTTGTTTCAGAAAGAAAAATATGTAATTCTGATAGTATTTTTTCTCCTGAATTCAAATATGATATCGGTTCTTCTCATCACGCAAGGTTTCCGAGAGACAGGAATTTATAATTTCAAACACTTTAATATTTTCTACATTCGTAACTACACAATATTCGAACATTCGGACTCACCTACAAAGTACAAAACGGCGATTTTCTGCTACATTTCGCCTGTGGAGCATCCCTCTTGATGGTCCAACAATAATCGGCCAGCATATTAGGATTTCATTTGCCTTGATATATCTTTTACATAGCTGAAATCTTTTGAGTTAGCTCATTTGGTTTTATTTAACAATGGACAAATGGACGAAAAAAGTTTATTAAAAAAAATATTATTTAAATCCATCAATTGAAATTGAAATAAAAAACTATGGGTGATGGAGAAATTTCGAATACATATTTGAAAACACGATAAAAAAACTGCATTAAGTACAACTATTGGTACTCATGAGACAAAAATAATGTTGACAATAGGGGAATGCATGCCAGACTTTATAGTAGAATTATAAATTTCATGTTATCTAGAGCTTTCTATCGAATAATGAATATAATGGAACATTAAAAACGCAGTATTAATTATACGTATATGAAAGAGTACTACTGATCGCCCAGAGGTCGAAATTCGCCCACAAATCATTTTTTTTAAGTATGTCACAAATACGTCATTAAGCATTATTTTTTCTAATTATTTTAAAAATACGAACGATAGGAAATATGTGGTATAGCTTGCTTAAGCAATATTTAAAAAACAATAACGCATTATTTGACATTTGTATACTATTTGCACTATTAAAATTTGCATTTGGTCTATTATTATGTGTACGCGAATATACATCCCTGCTTCTGTTTGTCTTACTCCGACCTGTTAATGTTATATGTCGAGGCATAATGGAAGTAGGTGCGAATATCTAGATATAAAAAATATATGTAATGAAATGACTTATACCAAGATTAGACAGGGTTTAATTTAAATTTAAATAATAAAATGTACTTACTTTTTTAAACCGCTAATAATAAATACGAGAGAGTAAGTCAATTCACATTGCTGCTGCACAATTTTCTTTTTATAACAATGCACTTTCAGTATGAACGTAATCAAATGAATGAGTAATTCATACAAATTCCTTAGAGACAATTCATTTTATTGTGTTTAATTTTTTTATTTGTAACACATATTATAAATAAATTTTATTTTTCTGCACTCCTCTATACCAGGATTCTTAGCCGAATTACGGAATTCCTTAGATTTGGACAGGGCATATCTTTCTAAAATTGCCATCGCTGCCATTAGAGGATCAATTTCAATTTTAAGAAACCATATTTACAAAATTACTTTATAGTGTGTATACTTCAATTAGGCCTACAAGTTGAATTTTTTTTGTATTTACAAAATGCATTTCATCAATTATAAAAATTAATTGTCTGTATCACTTTGTCCTTGAGGCAATCCTCTAATGAGGAAAGTTTTTATATAATAATAAATAAAGCGTTCCGCGCCGTAGCCGAGCGGTTAAGGTAGGAAGCCTTGGCGCAGAGCTACGGGACTTCCGCTGGTTCGAGTCTCCATGGGGGAAGAAATTTTCTCATGGTATTTCGGCCAGTATGGGACCGGTGCCCACCCAGCATCGTGAGGCAATTAGGTAGCTACAATAAGTAGCGACTCCAGGTTGAGAAACCAGCTATAACGGCTGGGGGACTCGACATGCTAACCACATGTCACCCCTACACTGGCTGTTGATTATCTACCTCTGTGATTGACACATGTGGATGTCAAGGGCCAGCAGCCGGCTGGTAAAAGCGCAACCGCTGAAAAGCGGAAAGACCCTCAATCGCAATAGAAGTAGAATGGAATTTATTGCCTTTCTTTTTTTAGAATAAAGAAAATACATATGCATTTACATTGCGCACGGGCCTGCTTGGCCGTACGTGCATTATTTTTCCATGAATAAAAAATAAAACTAATAATATAAACAAATACCTACAAATACACCTGTATCAAAAAACAATAACAGGCTACATATAAGTAAAATCTATGTCTACACAACATCACAATAATACATATCTACATTCATCCACATTCCGTACATTAATATTAAAAAAAAATGCTAGAAAACAAATTAGAAAAAAAAACACACACACACATACACCCACACACCCCCACACATATACACACCGCACGCTCATACCCCCCTCCCCCCGTCCCTGCAGACATTAAATGCACTATCAGACTATTCAACTTATCAGACCTACTTATTATATAACATGATTAAAGATCGAAAACAAAGACCATATTGAGATTCTTCTTATTGTTAATACATATATCCTTAATCTACAATTTTGTTATATCTCAATTTTCTTACTGTACCCAAAAATTTGCATGTTTTTGATTCACTCTCGATCCGTCCTAAAAGATCCCAACACGCCACTCTCCCTCGATCCGACCTGAGAAATCTCTCCGGCAGCATCTGTAATCTAAGTTGTTCTGTCTCTCTACAGAATGCTATAATATGCTGCCAGTTTTCATGGTCATCGCATAGTGGGCATAGTTTAATGCCTTCCTCATTTGTTAAATTATGGGCCATCCATCCCCCCAAATGAAACCATGCAATAGCACTTTTATCATCCCCATCCAAAGAGTCAATATATTTCTCCCTTCCCCACGAAAGTTTCAGTTCCGTCTGCAGGGTGAGCGATATTTTCTGACTACACTCTGCTTCTATATACTGTCTGTCTATATCGATTAGTCTCTTCTTAACTGTCCTCCAAACATTTCTATTATTCCGCGTACTCCTCTCCCATACCCAACCCATCCCTATGCCCTTTCAATCCCCTTTCTACACCGATTACCCAATCTCCCGAAACACACTGCCTTTTCTGTTCATTGTAACACTCTGCTCTAAGCGAGTCCTGATTCCCGTTTATTATGTCCAACCAATACTTAATAGCCATAATTTTGCCCCTTATTGTGTCCGAAAATGTACCGAATTCCTTCAGTATGCCACAATTTGAAGTCCCCGTTGCTAATCTCATCGCTTTCTTAAGAAACATAGGTTGAATTTTATCTAGTGTCCCCGTTCGTTCCTAACCCCATAATTCTGAGCCATACAGCATGGTCGCTCTCACAGTCGAAGAATAAACCTGTTCGAGTGTACGCATCGGTATGTTTCGCAATTTTGACATATTATTAAGCATTTCGCTTGTCCGGCACCTAGCTCTCATTGTTGCATTTTCGATGTGTCTCGTCCATTTTCCATTCATTGTCAAAGTCATCCCCAAGTAGACAAAGTTTTTAACATTTTCTAAATTCTCACCACGGTATGTTCACCTTTCCCTCCCGCTGTATACCGACCCGTTTTTAAAAGTCATGGCTTTCGTTTTGCTAACGTTAACAGTAAGTCCCCAAGTCGTACAGTATGTCGATAGTAAATCTAAACCCTTCTGCATGCCATCTATTTTTGTGGAAAAGAGGCATAAGTCATCTGCATACATTAGAACAGGAATACTTCGCTCACCCACCGTTGGAGCATCGATCCCCTCTACTTCCAGCATCAAAGCTACATCGTCTATAAATAAGTTAAATAACAGTGGTGACAATTGAATAAAGCTTTAATTATGCCAAATATCACATTCTTAGTGCGCGCAATGTGCTTAAAAAGGGGTACAAAGTTTTTTCTTCGCGTATTAATATATAGATTAGAATCTGAAGATAATTTACAAAGATCTTTACATCAATTTAATATAAATGCCAAAAAATACAATATGGAAACTCACACGAATAAGACAAAATGCTTAACGATATCAAAAGAACCAGTAAGATGCAAATTAGAAGTGGAAAGAAAAATCATAGAACAAGTGTCAGAAATTAATTATTTAGGTGTATTAATAACAACTAAAAATTTAATAAAAAAAGTAAAGAAATAAGCTGATAAAGTAGCACAAATATCAGGATCTATGAAATATTTAATTTGGCGCAACAAACAATAGAAAGCAAAACCCGCATATACAAAACGATAGTTCGACCAGTTATCGTATATGGAGCAGAAACTAGAGCTGATACAACAAAAACTAAACAAATTATAAGCACATGCGAAATTAATATCTTAAGAACTATTCAGGGGAAAACATTATTTGATAAAATACACAACACAGAAATTAGGGACAAATGCCATATTCAAGACAACCAAATTTATTATAGATAGACGAAAATATTGGAAGGGTCATATAGAAAGAATGGAAGAAAACCGGCTTGCAAAAAGAGCTAAAGAAGATAGACCAATGGACGGGAGAGGAACAAGAGGAAGACCTGCCAAGAGATGGATAGACAGTGAATGTACAACCAGTACGCCTTCCTCCGAGGAGTGGTTTTGGAAATAAACAGGATGAAAATCCTACAAAGTAAGTTCAAGAAGAAGAATCTGAATACAAATTCCGATATTGACCACAAAAATGTTATTCCGAATATGTTAAAGATGTGAACTCTAGAAACAGTGTTAGTAATTGAGAGTGAAGTTGGTCATGGTGACAACACAGAACACATGTAAGCCAATTTGTATTGAAATAATGAAGGCACTGAGGTGAGAATGGGCCTCTGAGTGGTCACACTGTCCAGTAATGAAGAGAGACGGCTGGGATAATGCAAAGAGTACAACCAATCTCGTTGTGTGACACAAATCCTGGTTGACAATTTATCTGTACTGACCAACGCAGCCTTTATACAAAATTACACTTTAATGGATTTGAGAACAAATCAACTGACTTTGTTTTAGTTAACAATATTCAAGAGACATTTCCAGCACATGCGCGTTGGTGTTTCTAGTGATACCTAACAGAATGCCATTTCAAAGTCAGAATTTCTAACATGTAATAACAGTGTCCATATCCATTTTCATTCCATAATCAGATTTCCTAAAGCATCGTTTCCCAACCTGTGATTCACCAAAACTTTCCCGTAATGACGGGTTTCGAGGTTAGGTCTATTAATGTTTCCTTCATTTCTAAAGCATTGTAATAATAATAATAATAATAATAATAATAATAATAATAATAATAATAATAAATAATAATAATAATCTTGTATAAAACGTTAAACTGAAATTATATAAAACTATTATTCTACCAGTTATATTATATGGGTGCGAAACATGGACTCTTAATTTAAAGGAGGAAAGGAGATTACAAGTATTTGAGAATAAAGTTCTTAGGGAAGTTTTTTAGACCAAAGAGAGGTGAACAGTCAGGTGAATGGAGAAAACTGCATAACAGTGAATTATATGGTCTTTATAGGAAGCCAGATATGAGAACAGGTAAGTCTCCTAGACTGCGATGGGCAGGACATGTGGCACGAATGGGGAATAAAGACGTGCATGGAAGCTTCTTGTAGGAAAACCAGAGGGAAAATGCCCAGTTGGTAGACCAAGATTAAGGTGGGAGAATAACATTAACTATAATTTGAGGGAAGTAGATTATACAGGGAATGATTGGAAAGCATTATCTCAGGATAGGGATGTATGGAGAGCTTATGTCCGCGCGGCCATGAAGCTATGGGTTCGATAGTGCCAGTGAGTAAGTATTATTATTATTATTATTATTATTATTATTATTATTATTATTATTATTATTGCCTCTGGTCCCGAGGGTCACGGGTTCAAACTCGGCCGGGGTCGATGGATTTTTTAGGATGGAAAAATCCAAGGAGCAAGTCCTTCGGGTGGTACTTCAAGCCGTGGGTCTCGAGTCTGAAGATTTTCAGGCTCGTAAAAGATCCTTAAGCCTGAATGAAAATACCTTTAAGCAAAATTTACCGAATTTTCCCGTCCTAGTACTACCTTGGTTTCCTCGATGTCAGCGGAACACTGACCACCGACCACTCAAATAACATCTATACGAAAACAAGTGTAACTAAATTAGTATGGTTCAAATTCTTCCCTGTAGGGGGAGAGTGCCTAAATCTCTGTTAAGGGAAACATGGGCTTATTACTTACTTACTTACTCACTGGCACTATCGAACTCGTAGGTTCATGGTCGCGCGGACATAAGCTCTCCATACATCCCTATCCTGAGCTAATGCTTTCCAATCATTCCCTGTATAATCTAGTTCCCTCAAATCATAGGTAATGTTGTTCTCCCACCTCATTCTTGGTCTACCAACTGGGAGTTTTCCCTCTGGCTTTCCTACAAGAAGCTTCCATGCACATCTTCCATTCCCCATACGCGCAACATGTCCTGCCCATCGCAGTCTACGAGACTTAACTGTTCTTATTATATCTGGCTTCCTATAAAGACCAAGTAGTTCATTGTTATGTAATCTTCTCCATTCACCTGTCTGTTTATCTCTCTTTGGTCCAAAAATTTTTCTAAGAATTTTATTCTCAAATACTTGTAATATCCTTTCCTCCCTTAAAGTAAGAGCCCATGTTTCCCACCCATATAATATAACTGGTAGAATAATAGTTTTATATATTTTCAGTTTAACGTTTTTTGAAAGGAGTTGGGACATCAAGAGTCTCTGCAATGCATAACAACACACATTTCCACAATTGAGCCTATGTTTAATTTCCTTGTGCATCTCATTCCTATTTGAATAACAATAATAATAATATGAATAATAATACTATTATTATTATTATTATTATTATTATTATTATTTTTCTTCACTTCCCGGTTTAGCCATTAGTTGCCAGTTCCGTCCTTGCTAATAGATCTAAGACCATCTCTTCCGAGGACGTCCGACATCTCTTCTTCCTCCGGAAAATAATGTAAGATCTTATTTGGTAATTTACTTTGTTCCATTCTTTCTACACTCAGCAAAATCAAAAGGGGTACGATTAGTCTCAGCTAAACAAGAGGTAAATCATACTAAAGCCAAAGGTATAGTTAAAAAATAAATCATAAATAGGCCTGAAATATATTAAATATTATTAAATTATAGCTCCCATGTTCTATCCATTGAATTTTGTTGTTAAATATATTTTCTTTTAAGGTGTACATCTGTAGTTCTTCATGGATATCCTCGTTTCTTATCTGGTCCATTCTAGTGCATCCTAATACTATTATTAATATTATTTTAAAATTAAATTACCTCCATAATACCCCTTATTGCATATGTGTAACATCGGGAATTTATCACATTATTTCCACAATTGATTAATATTTACTGCGAATACCTGAATTACCTCACCCAGGAGCCGTCCTGACCGAGAATCGAACCCGGACCTGTTGCGTGACAAGGCAGCACGCTACCTCGAGGCCACATCTGTCGACACTTATTTCATACTTGAATAATGTCCAGCGCCGTAGCCGAGCGGTGAAGGTAGGAAGCCTTGGCGCAGAGCTACGAGACTTGCGCTGGTTCGAGTCTCCATGGGGGAAGAAATTTTCTCATGGTATTTCGGCCAGTATGGGACCGGTGCCCACCCAGCATCGTGAGGCAATTGGGTAGCTACAATAAGTAGCGGCTCCAGGTTGAGGAACCACCTATAACGGCTGGGGGACTCGACATGCTAACCACATGTCACCCCTACACTGGCTGTTGATCATCTACCTCTGTGATTGACACATGTGGAAGTGAAGGGCCAGCAGCGGGCTGGTGAAAGGGCAACCGCTGAAAAGTGGAAAGACCCTCAATTGGATTGGAATAATACAACAATCTGCCAGAATACAAGTTGCTGAAATGAAATTCCTCAGACCAATAGTTGAATATCAAAGAACAGACAAAAACCACAACACAGAAATAGGCCAACAACTAAAAGTAGAGGAATTAAACACAACAATAGTGAAATACAGAACAAACTGGAAAGAACACTTGGCAAGGATGACTGAGCATACAGCTATTCACCACGAGGAAGAAGAAGTTTAGGAAGACCAAAGAAAAGATGGAAAGAGAAGCAATTTGGAGCCGGAACAGGCTAGTAAATAAGCCTAAACCGTGAAGAAGAAGAAATGACGTTAAATTATATCTAAGAAAAAGCGCATGTGCTTTATGTAGTATTTCCAATCTTTCAAAATCCCAATTCTCCCTACAGTGGTTAATTATTGGACTGCCCATCACTCCATACACTTTGTTTCTAACACACTGGAATATCAGGATCTCGAAGCAGTTCACTGAGTGTTTTGTTAAGTTAGTCCCTCCCTTTAAAAAATACTACATTAATATTTTTTTCCACTTTCCATTCAATTTGAACGAAGCATCTTACCAAGATATTAAAAATGTTTCATGTTCTTCTAGTGTTTTTCCACTCCTCTAAATTGCCAAAAACCGTCCTATTTCTGAATGCCATTGTTTTTGTCTAACATTTACGGTCAATCCCCAGTTTCTACAGCGTAGGCTTTAAAATTAGAAACAATGCCTACAGTATTCAAGAGTGTACTGTACAGTATAGAGTTTAGAAACAAGTATGAGTTTTGTCCTTTGTTTCATTACTGGTGTAATTTTTGTACTGCAATTTATGATTTTATAGTACCTATTTCAGGTTATTCTTAGTTGATTAATGTTGTACCGAAATGGACATTTCGATACAGGAATTACGTCTTACTGCGCAAACTATACGTCATCGCGTCTCCATCTCGAGTGTCATCTTTATGAACAGTGCCAAATGCTTTCCTATCTATACCTTCCCTTCCTAGTGCGCACCCTGTACTATCGCGCATCCCCCCCTCTCCCTGTGAACTCTCATAAATAGCTGTGTTTTGTAACATCGAATCATCATCTACTTAGTCACCATTGGAGTCTGGTCAGAGCAGCTCAGGAGAGCTGTTTTTTTTTTTTTAGTCCAGTAAGCCAGGATGGGGACGCTAGGACAGTATTTCCCCCAACCCGAGGCTGGACTAGAGTGAGTGATAATGTATGTATGTATGTTGATTTATATCATATTTTCTTTTTGTATAGATGATCTATTATGATTTCTTTTCTTTGTAAATTGAATATTTATTTATTTATCTTTATATTATATCTGACTATATTTTGACTCGCATTAAAAGCTTTAGTTGTGCTTTTTACTTACTCTATGCCTATTCATTCAATAGTTAGCATAAGTCAGGTATCAAAGTCAAATTCCAAAAGCTTGCTCAAGCGTGTGTTAGTTCCTTTATCCCAAAGCTTCCACGATTGTATTTTATAACTCCGTAAACATTACATATTGGGAGAATTTAGTAAAGAAAGTTGAATTTCTCTTTGCCTCTATGGGCCCGGGCAAAGATGTCACAAATTTGAACAATCTATGCTTTCCAATCAAAATAGTGATCAACAATATAACCCTGCGTGGGTGCAAAATGGTAGTAGAACATGGTTATGTAATAATAAGACGCCACAAAAATGGTTTGGCAGAGCGTGGTTCATAGACTGCACAATGTTTTAATTTTTCTTTGTAGCCTTTCACTCAAAGACTTCTGCGTGTTCACAATGCATGTGCACGTTTTATTTGTGGTATTTGCAACTTTGACTACAGATATGGGATGAAAACATAAAAAAAGTAATTGATGATAAACGTGGAGCATACAAAAAATTTCTGTCTACAAAAAAAGATGAAGATAAAGTAGAGTATCATAGGAAGAGAGCCATAGCTAAAATTGAAGTTCGCAAAAAACATAGACAAAGCTGGGAACAATTTGTCTCATTTTTGGAAAATGATATCACTAGGCCTCAACCAAAAATATATAAAGTTTTAAAAAATTTAAATAATGATTCAAGAGAAAATGCACATTTAAATTGTATATCTAAAGAATCTTGGCTTAACTACTTTCATCATTTATGGACACAAAAGGATGATTTATTACAAATACCAATCTCTAATAACACTGCTTTGGAACAAATTTCTATGGATGAATTAACTGATGTTGTTAAATCATTAAAAAGTAACAAAGCTCCCGGAGAAGACCACATTAATCAAGAATTATTTAAATTTTCAACTAAAAAATTTTTAGACAGATTTCTTATTCTCCTTAATATGATATGGGAAGGACAAGAACTACCACAAAGCTGGAACAAATCCATTGTAATACCAATCTTCAAAAAAGGAAGTCGCCAAATCAAAGATAACTATCGTGGAATTAGCTTGTTAAACTCTGGATATAAAATTTATGCTAATATAGTTAAGAATAAATTGAGGAAAATTTATGAAAATATAATTGGAGAAGAGCAGAATGGATTCAGAAAGGGTAGATCTTGTACAGATGGATTCTTTACTCTAAAACTACTATTAGAAAAGCACAAGGAATTCAATATAGAAACTCATATTGCCTTCGTTGACTTCATAAAGGCTTTTGACAAAGTAGACAGAAATATATTACTACAAATTTTAGCTGATGATAACGTTCCACAACAATATATTACTAATATCTTCAACATCTATAAAGATAATGAAATATCTGTTAAACAAGATGGCAAATTATCTTCTTGGGAAAAGATCAACACTGGAGTAAGACAGGGATGTGGACTTTCACCGGTGCTTTTCATTATATACATGAATAATTATTTATCATCCTGTTTCCAGTATCTATCCTCAAACCATAACTTAAACACAAGATCACAACATAGTCTCTTACTTAATATACCGCAACATAGGACATCACATCACTCCATGTCATATACCATCTCCACTTCTCGCAACTGGAATTCCCTACCACAAGAAATAAGGGGCTGCCGGACTTTGGCATCTTTTAAAAGAAATCTAAATTTATATTTGCTCTAAACTCGACTTCATTATTATCCAGTGTAAGATATATATATATATATATATATATATATATATATATATATATTAATTGGTGTTCCCGTATAATGTATCATATTTATATTATTATTATTATTATTATTATTATTATTATTATTATTATTATTTTATTATTATTATTATTATTATTATTATTATCGTATCATTATTGTTATTACCCTATAAAATGTTGTTTGTACATGACATTTACATTGCTGCATTTATTGTATCTTTAACTGTTTATAATTAGTATAGTGTATATCTATATTTGTCGAATATTTATTTGTATTTGTGCTGGTTGAGTGGAAGAGAGGGCCTTATGGCCTTAACTCTGCCAGAATAAATAAAGTATTATTATTACTATTATTATTATTATTATTATTATTATTATTATTATTATTATTAAATTAATAAATGAATGGAGGAAAACACAACGAGGATATATACCCATCAATAGGAACCTCAAACTCGATGCTATTCTTTTTGCAGACGATTTAGCTCTTCTGGCACTTTCCGAAAATGATTTGCACCGATCAATTTATAATTTACAAAAAATAGGTGCCAAATTTAATATGGAAATATCAATTAACAAAACAAAAATATGGCATTTCATGGGAAGGACCCCATACAAAGTAAAATCTGTCCCAGAATAAAATTTTAGAGAGATCTAATCAATTTAAATATCTTGGATATTATCTCTCTATCTGGGATGAAAAGGATATCCCTGAAAAAGTTACTAGTTATAATAAAAGTTTAGGAATTATTAATCAAGTTATGAAACCATCCCTTGTACAAAAAACGCCAGATTACGTTTATATAACACTTCGGCTA
Source organism: Diploptera punctata (assembly GCA_030220185.1). NCBI lineage: Eukaryota > Metazoa > Arthropoda > Insecta > Blattodea > Blaberidae > Diploptera > Diploptera punctata. The sequence continues at coordinate 911,712 of JASPKZ010007418.1, read as the reverse complement.
GACCAGTGTTGACCTATGGTAGTGAAGCATGGACACTAAAAAAACAACATGAAAGCAGAATAACGGCTTGTGAAATGAGATTCATGCGCAGAACAGCGGGTTACACCAGATGGGATCGGAAAAGGAACACCGATATCTTAAAAGAATTGAAGACTACGCCAATTTTGGAATGTATTAAACAGTACCAACTAAATTGGAAACACCATCTTGAAAGAATGAGTTCAAATCGGATCCCCAAAGCTGTTTATAATTATATACCAAGAGGACGAAGATCACTGGGCCGTCCTATGAAACGCTGGAGGGAAAATTTTCTATAGGATCGTAACAGGCCTTGGCCTAATACTTGGAAGGAAGAAGAAGAAGAAGAAGCAACTTTGACAATGTTACACTGTTCCTGGAATAATTATTCTGGCTTCGTCTAAGAGATCGTAGAACTGTCCATTCCCTATGCCTTCTTTATAAAATACTTCACACATCATCGCCTAATTGTGTATCACGCCGCTTCATTAGACTATCCGACACACATAATTTGGACACTTGATCCCATCAGCACATTGTTCTCTATATCCCTCCTCATCACACTATGAATTATTGATTATTTTTTTTACAGTTTTACTTGCCCCCCCCATTTCAGCGACTGTAGAAATATAATACTCAAAGATCCGGTGCAAGGTTACTACATTCATCGAGTTTATGAACAAAATCATTTTTTTTTCATAAAATTGTGAATTACTGAATATATTTTTGTCGAGTTGTCTGTTAAAATTCGGCCGCCGGTATGTTTAATTAAAATGTAATCTATTTATTTATTCGAAATCATTTGATTTACTTGTTATTAAAATAAATTATAATCCAGTTCGAAGAAATTGATGTATAGACTTGAAAAGTTTTGGTTTCCATTGAATACTTGGCCGTAAACCTCCTTGTGGCTACAGCAGGCTGTGACAACAATCAGTAATAAAATGACGGTAAGTACGTATTTATTGTTTTATATTGTTTCAAATAAAGTTCAGTTCATTTAAGATACTGTGATTTGTTTCGTATAATGTATATTAATACTACGTTTTGGATATATTTTTGTATATACATTGTACGTAGTATACATATTATATATTTAATTCGTTAAATTTAGAGTAAATCAAAATGCATTATAAATATTAATTGTATTGTATTCATAACTTGTAATCGTTTATATATATATTGTAATTTAGATTTAAGACTTTTCTTTTGTATTTTTTTAAACCTGGTTGAGTGGTAGACAAGGCCTTAAGGCCTTAACTCTGCCAGGTAAAATAAAGCTATTATTATTATTATTACATAAAGGGCAGTGGTTTTAGTTCCCGCTACGAGGGAACAATATTATTACGGTGTAAAGAACATGAAAAATGTATAATACATCATCAACACATTTCACTGTAAGAAGTCGCCGGAGATCATGACTTACTCATATTAAAACACTCATTGAACATTCCAGAGCAAAGTTTGTCGTTGTAATTCCTGTATATTTCGCATTTGCGCAGAAGATACACAGAGCGATATTCGTCTATAATCAAATATATCACAATAAGACCGTAGCACACTACATCAGAATTGTGGATGGAGAATTGAAACCATTCGAGGGAATGAATATAGGTCCCGTTGTTTGCATTGCATGCTCTCGGGAAGTTGTACGTTGTCGCAATACGGAAGCAAATATTGTATTTCCAATAATAAATACGTCTGCTCAGACTCCCGCAGAAATCCAATTATCCTTCCAATACAATAATACAATCCAAGAACACATTTTATTCTGGAACGTAACTGCCGTTATCTTGGCATACCATAGTATTACTTTGCTAGGCAAAAAAGATAAAGAGGCAAAATGAGTTAGATTTACTAATAATATTCACCCATTAGCCCTCTGAGACTGTAAGATAAATGGAACTAAATAGAGTATTTTTTTATTTTTTTTATTTATTTATTTATTTAGCCTGGTGGAGTTAAGGCCATGTGGCCTTCTCTTCCACTCACCAGAACAAGCATATGTTACATATGAATACAAAAAAAATACAATAATAGTCATATAAAACAGGACAAACATATGTTACACATGAATACAAAAAAATTACAATAGTAGTCATATTAGACAGGACAAACATGTTACATATGAATACAAAAGTATCATGCACTTGAAATAAAAATATTTTTTTCTTCATTTAACAAGGCTCACGACGTTTTTTATTACACTGGTCAACATGATTTTTGTCTCATGAGTACCAATAGTTGTACTTGATTAAGTTTTTTATCGTATTTTCAAATATGTATTTGGAATTTCTCCATCACCCACAGTTTTTTTATTTCAATTTCAATTAATGGATTTAAATGATTATTTTTTTAATAAACGTTTTTTCGTTCATTTGTCCATTGTAAAATAAAATCAGAGGACACGCCGTAGCGTAGTGGTTAAGGCACTGAGCTACAAGCCGGAAGGTCGAGGGTTCGAGTCCCGGTGGGGTCAGGATTTTTAAACTGACCCAAACCTTCTGGCGGCACTATGGCCCTGGGGTCGACTCAGCCTCTAACTGAAATGAGTGCCAGACGCTTGTTCTGGGGTAAAGGCGGCCGTCACGCAGGGCTGACGACCCGGCTGACATCAAGTGCCGATTGTCAAGAAAAAGTGGGAGCCTTAACCTCCTACTACCCCAAGGGCCTCCTGAGGCCTGTAGTGGGATCACTAACACTAAAATAAAATCAAATGAGCACGGGAACACTTTCATCAGGAGATTTCAGCTATGGAAAAGAGATATCAAGGCATATTAGGAATGTTTTTCTATCATATCTCGCAAGCAGAATCTGTTTAAATTCGTGCACTATATATACAATCTGGGAACCACTTGGTAAAATGAAAGCGGTAAAATGAAAGTGATAAAATCGAGGTGAAAAACGATTGTGAATGGTTGGAAATCAAAATTAATTGAAATGTGATTGGTCATTGACTGCCATTTGGGGTGTGAGTTATGTCTTATTAATTGATATCGTAACATTATATTTATCTGCAGTTGTGGCAAATGAATATAGGAGTCTTTGAACATCATCATACATTTTGCCCATCAAAACAGCATCGTCTGCCTAGCATAATACTTTATAAGTTTTATTTCCCATCATATATCCAGATCAATTTCTGACACTTTATATTAATTTATCCATAAATGAATTAAACACGGGATTGAGTCAGTCTCCTTGTCTGGTGGTAGGTCAACTGATGGAGCACTATATTTCATGAGTTATTTCCATATTTATGTATATTTTTGTCACTGTGTTAATATTCAATTCTTAAATGAATACAAGCTGTGGTCTCGAGGTAGTGTGCTGCCTTGTCACGCAGCGGGTCCGGGTTCGATTCCCGATCTGGACAAGCTCTTCGGTGAGATTTCTTCGGGGTTTTTCCTCGCCTCTAAGACAAATGTCAGGAAGCTTAGGACCCAACGGTCCCCGAAAATCATCCGGCCATCATCATCATCCTTCACCGGTGTAGAAAGCTACGGGAAGCTACCACACCTACAATTCCCTAGTAAAGCTGCAAAGCATAGCATGAAAATGCTAGGACTGCAGTTCTGCCCTCGGGCAGAATTACTATAGATGGATATATATATATATATATATTAGGAAAATGTAACGATTTAGAATAGTGGAGGCATCAGTTATTACCGGAAATATTTCTAAATTCAAATCGTGAAAGATTGGCATGCTACGAGTTACTGGTAAACCCAGAAAATTGGATAAACGTGGGTAGATTTCTGGACAAAACGCGGAAAATAACAACACTTATTCAGGAATAAATAAATATGTTAACAAATTGCAATACCATTAATTCTTAATAATTCTACATAACTAAGTTAATGTATAATGTAATTGTATTGACATCTAATTGTAATATTATTGTGTTTTCTTTTTTCTGTTTTAAGTATATTATTACCAAACATCAACTTATTGTAACGGACTGTCAACAGCACGTACGGCTTACTGCCCGTGTGATCCATATTTGTTAATAACAGTGTATGTATGTAGGGCCTATATATATATATATATATATATATATATATATGATATAATTAAATGTTTAACATTGAGCAATGCAAGCTTAACATGGTATGATAAGAAAAATAAATGCCTGGGCGGGATTCGAACCCGGATCTCTGAGTCTGTACGTCAGTCTAATATCCATTACACCACCAGGCGAATCCAATCCAAACACTTATTTTTCTTATATATGTATTATATTCTCCATTATTACTAGATGTCGCGAGAACTCGGTCTTCACTGCCATCTAGTAGCTGACTATAACAAGTAAGCAAATTAAAGAGAATATTTTTACTTTATAGCAGTGACGCTTTATAGATGTTATAATTAAATGTTTAACATTGAGCAATGCAAGCTTAATATGGTAGATAAGAAAAATAAATGCCTGGACGGGATTCGAACCCGGATCTCTGAGTCTGTACCTCAGCGTGATATCCATTACACTACCAGGCGAATCCAATCCAAACACTTATTTTTCTTATATATGTATTATATTCTCCATTATTACTAGATGTCGCGAGAACTCGGTCTTCACTGCCATCTAGTAGCTGACTATAACAAGTAAGCAAATTAAAGAGAATATTTTTACTTTATAGCAGTGACGCTTTATAGATGTTATAATTAAATGTTTAACATTGAGCAATGCAAGCTTAACATGGTATGATAAGAAAAATAAATGCCTGGACGGGATTCGAACCCGGATTTTATATATATATATTCTTCTTCTTCTTCCTTCCAACTATTAGGCCAAGGCCTGTTACGATCCTATAGAAAATTTTCCCTCCAGCGTTTGAGGGAAATTCTCGTATAAGACTTGAAAGCATAATAATAGTCCCTTCGATTGGTTGCTGGCCAAAGAAGGCAAGACCAGTGATGGGGCTGCCATCTTATAGCCTCTGGTCAGGCTTTTCTGGAGAAGAAAAGAAAATAAAGGAAAGAAGAAATGGAAGAAAGGAAAGACTCCCTAGCCATAGACTCCCATATATATATATATATGATATGAAAAGAAAAAAGAATGCTTGAGTCGGGATTTGAACTCGAATCTCTAAAGTGTGTACCTTTAGCGCTCTAACCAACTGAGCTACCCAAGAATTCCAAGACAAACATACAATTTTCTTATACATGTAGTATTCTCAATTCACACAAGTGGTAGCGGAAAGATCTTCCGACTGCCATCTAGCGGCTAACATAACAGTTAAGCAAATTATTAAAGAGAATATTTACTTTATTGCAGTAACGCTTGTATATATAGATATTATAAATATATTTTTGACATTTGGCAATGAAGGCAAATATGTCAAAAATATATTTATAATATATATCTATATATATATTTTTTTTTTCTTATCATACCATATTAAGCTTGCATTGCTCAATGTTAAAGATTTAATTATAACATCGATAAAGCGTCACTGCTATAAAGTAAAATAAATATTCTCTTTAATTTGCTTACTTGATGTAGTCAGCTACTAGATGGCAGTGAAGATAGTGTTCTCGCGACATCTAGTAATAATGGAGAGTATAATACATATATAAGAAAAATAAGTGTTTGAATTGGATTCGCCTGGTAGTGTAATGGATATCACGCTGAGGTACAGACTCAGAGATCCGGGTTCGAATCCCGTCCAGGCATTGATTTGTCTTATCATACCATATATATATATATATATACATATATATATATATATATATATATATATATATATATATAGGATACATTTAGAATAATTGCTGTGACATGATGCGTAGAGTAACTCCCATCCACTCTGGCTGCCCGAGTTCAAAGGAATCAAACATCCATCTAGAGTCTGGGTATATGTCCATTACCTTGCGCGGATCTGTGATTGTTTTCGAGCGAGACTTGGCATCTTGTTAACCACCGATCCATGAAAGGCCGCACTGTGTTTAGTTCGGCATGCTACGAGTTATTGGTAAATCCAGAAAATTGGATAAACCTCGGTAAATTTCTGGACAAAACGCGAAAAATAAGGACAACACTCATTCGTGAATAAATATATGTTATCAAAATGCAATACCATTAATTATTAACAATTATATATAAATTAATTAGTGTATAATGCTATTGTGTTATTATTTAATTGTAATATTAATGTGTTTTCTTTATGTAATTGTAATGTTAATGTTTTTCTAGTGTATAATGCTATTGTGTTATTACTTAATTGTAATATTATTGTGTTTTCTTTATGTAATTGTAATATTATTGCTGTTTTTGTTGTTTATTTTTCTTTACACTAGTACCAATTATTACTTTATTGTAACGGACTGTCAACAGCACGTACGGCTTACTGCCCGTGCGACCCATATTTGTAAATAATATTGTAAATATCTTAATTTTTGTCTAATAAAGTCCTACTACTACTACTACTAGTTCAGACTACGTTACCCCTATATAAATACTACACGCCCGGAGCATTGGTTTGTACATCCCATGAGGGGCGTAAGTCCTACAAAGGAAGAAAAGTAAAATGAAAATGTATTTCATTCAATCTCTAGCAATCTATTCTTGTTGCTGGATCTAATTATCTTTTAGCTCCAAGTTCGTATATCTTCACTATATACTAATCAACACTTCCAAACTACATTAGCACAAGATTACAGGTCGTATAATCAACATTTACAGTATATTTTCAGCACTTGAACTACAGCTGTGGTTCAAAATATATTCTAATTTTTTTTATCCAAGTACGTAGGAAGATTCTAGTCCCTAATTACAAACACTATTTAACTCATGCCCCAAATGGGATTCAATAACCAATCACATTTCAATGATTTTTAATTACAACCAATCACAGCCGTGTTTCACCTAGAATTTATCAAACAAGTTTATCATATTAAAGAAAGTTCCTTTTTAACATTCTGAATAGGTCACAGCATTATTTTGCAGTGACTGACTCTCTAAGAATTACGGCAACCAAATTGTATATATAGTGCACGAATGTCAGCTGATAGTGCTTGCGGAAGATATTATAAAAATATTTGTAGCAATTGATTATACCATAAAAAAACACTGTTTGCAATTTCTTAAAGGAATTATTTACCAGGAAATAACGTTGAAGAAAAATGTAATTGTCATATTTACATTTTTTTCTCAGAAAGAAAAATATGTGATTCTGATAGTATTTTTTCTCCTGAATTCAAATATGATATCGGTTTTTCTCCATCACGCAAGGTTTGAACATGATCCCATCCTTGTAGCCGGAAACCAAGCATTTTAGACTGATTTTTGGATCATTTTAAATCTCGTACTTGTGAAAGAGATATTATTAACAGAGTAAATTGTGCAAGGAAGGCGATTAGATCCCTGAATGGTCTTTTATGGAATAGGAATTTGACCACAAACACAAAAAAAAGAGGTTATACAGATAATAATAGAAAGTATACTTACATATGGATCAGAAAGCTGGACAATAAATTAAAGGATGCAGAAAATAATCTTGGCGACAGAAATGGATGGATTACGGAGAAGTATGAGAATATCCAGGCTACAACATATTCGAAATACATATATCACACATGAAATGGATGTACAAGAATCTGTTATCGATAGGATAACAAAGAGAGCTCTACAGTGGTATGGACATGTACAACGGATGTCGGAAGACAAGTGGCCTAAACAGGTGTTGGATTGGATGGTACCAGGCAGAAGGAAGAGGTGGAGAAGTAGAAGAGCATGGTATGAGGGAATATATGATGCCATGATGAAGAGGGGTATGGAAGATGGTCAATGGGAAGATAGGAAGGAGTCTCTGGAAAGCAGGAATCAAGGGAGAACTGCTGTAAAGTGGAAAGCCTGTATTAAGTATTAAGTAAGTTAAATCTCGTAAGAGATCGTTAAGATTTTCATGAGTCAATAAATGAGGCTCAGATGAACAGCTTTGTTCAAAAGTTGTATCACCAAAATCTGTTTCTTCTTCTTCCTTACTTCCATCAGAGTCTGAGCTCTCTTCATCTAATGTCACATGTTCTGGAAGCTTTGGTATGGGCAGTTCTTCGCAGTGTGGAACTGGTCTCATTGCAGATTGCAAGTCAGGGTACACCACTGTACGTTTTGATTTTGACGTAATCCCTTTAATGTTTGTAATAAAAAAATTACTTAAATCCATTCATTGAAATTGAAATTAAAAAAATGTGGGTGATGAAGAAATTCCAAATACATATTTGAAAACACGATAAAACACTGCATTAAGTACAACTATTGGTACCCATGAGACAAAAATCATGTTGACCAGTGTTACTGATATAACTTCAATTACTATAGACAATCAATTAATACACTTCTTTACAGAAAAGCAAGAATGGTGAGTCAAATATGATATAAAATGCATGCAAAAGCTTTATTAAAACACAAAAAAACATTAATTAAATTGATCATCATCATAGTACATTCACGAATTTAGGTCATTTGTTGGCCTGTTTCGGCCTCAAGAGAAACACCATCCAGAAGTCTTTTGAGTGGACGTCCTGGTCTTATTCTTCCTGCAGGTTGATATCTTAACATTTGTTTGGGTATTCTGTAATCTTCCATTCGATGAGCATGTTGTATCCATCTTGACTTATAATCAGAAATTTTGTTTTCTAAAGATTCCATGTGTAATTCTTCTAAGATGTCTTCATTTTTTTTTTGTGATCTAGTAGTGTGTATCCTGCAGTCCTCCGAAGATATCTCATTTCAGCAGATCTAAGTCTCTGTATATCCTTCTGTTTCAACGTCCATACTTCGCCACCATACAAAAGAGTTGGAAGAGCCAGTGTTTTATACACTTTTAATCTTAAATGCTTTTGGACTAACTGTGGCTTGAAGATAGAATTTATTAACCCTAAAATTCTTAAAAATTTAGATATTTTTGCATTTACATCCTTTTCTTCTTCATATGAGATATTGCATCCTAGATATGTAAAATTATTCACCTGCTCCAAAATTTTATTGTCCAGTACAATTTTACTTCTGACAGGATCTACACTTGAAATGCCATATTTTTTTTGTTTTTTCTGTAGATATCTTCAAACCATATTTTTCTGTAATTTTGTTAAGTTCATACAGACCTTTCTGTAGATTATCTTCGGAATTTGCTATTATTATTTGGTCATCTGCAAACAGTATGGTGTTGAATTTTCTAAATTAATTTAAATTAATTGTTATGTAAACAGGCTAGAATTTTCTTTCCCTAAGAAAAATGGGCAGAATCTATTATAATCAAATTATAGATTGGGGTGTGTAAATATAGAATGGAGGTCAAGCTCCATTGTAAAGCTACGCATACAGATTTGAGTCTCTCACGCATCCGATGACGTCAACAAATGGGTCGATGTGTGGGCCGGCATATAGTGTGACTTGATGTCGAACAAGTGAATGATGAGATGCGTACTACGTGCAATGCGTACTATAAACGTTCACTATATACTCTACTCTATCCTGACTCTATCCCTTGTATTCACACAAATTTTCCTCCCAAAGACATATGATATTGATACCGTATTCTACTATGTTGAAAATACAAATTCCTTTATTTCAATAATAATAATAATAATAATAATAATAATAATAATAATAATAATAATAATAATAACATTTTTATTTATTTAGGACATTCTATCTTCTTCTTCTTCTTCTTCCTTTCATGTGATAGACTTAGTGGTCTGTTACGGTCTCAATCCAACGTTTGAAGGGTCTACCCAAAGATCTCTTGCCTGGTGGCTGGTAATTTAAGATCTGACGTGGTATTCTTGTTCTGCTCATTCTTCGTACGTGAGATTTCCAGTTGTTTCTGTATTTTTGTACATATTCCATGACTGATTCTGTTTGTAATTCTTTGAGAATGTCAGAATTCTTTTATGGTCTGTCCTTGAATAGCCCGCAGTACGTCTCATAAATTTCATTTCTGCCGCAGTTAGGACATTCTATATAAACTATTATGCTACCAGTTATATTATATGGATCCAGTTATATTATATGGGTGCGAAACATGGACTCTTACTTTAAGGGAGGAAAGGAGATTGCGAGTATTTGAGAATAAAGTTCTTAGGAAAATTGTTGGACCAAAGAGAGATGAACAGACAGGTGAATGGAGAAGACTACATAACAATGAACTACATGGTCTTTATAGGAAGCCAGATATAATAAGAACAGTTAAGTCCCGTAGACTGCGATGGGCAGGACATGTTGCGCGTATGGGGAATGAAAGACGTGCATGGAAACTTCTTGTAGGAAAGCCAGAAGGAAAACGCCCAGTCGGTAGACCAAGAATGAGGTGGGAGAACAACATTAACTATGATTTCAGGGAAGTAGATTATACAGGGAATGATTGGAAAGCATTAGCTCAGGATAGGGATGTATGGAGAGCTTATGTCCGTGCGGCCATGAACCTACGGGTTCGATAGTGCCAGTGAGCAAGTAAGTAAGTAAGTATATTATATGGATGCGAAACATGGACTCTTACTTTAAGGGAGGAAAGGAGATTACGAGTATTTGAGAATAAAGTTCTTAGGAAAATTTTGGACCAAAGAGAGATGAACAAACAGGTGAATGGAGAATACTATATAACAGTGAACTATATGGTCTTTATAGGAAGCCAGATATAATAAGAACAGCTAAGTCTCGTGGAATGCGATGGGCAGGACATGTGGCACGAATGGGGAATGAAAGACGTGCATAGAAGGTTCTTTTAGTAAAACCAGTGGGAAAACGCCCAGCTGTATAAACATGATTTAAACAAATAAATCCTATAGATGGCAATATTCAACAAAACTGGTAGGTTGTTTTCTCCAAAGAGATATTGGAGGAAATGTGGGCACTTTTATTAATTACTAGCAAATATCCGGCTAAATAAATTTAATGTTTTTAGCTGCAGGAAGAAGAAGACCAGGACACCACCCAAAAGACTTTTGGATGGTGTTTCTCTTGAGTCCGAAACAGGTCAACAAATGGCCTAAATTCGTTAATGTACTATGATGATGATGATAAAAAGTAAAGTGATCCCACAACAGGCCCGGAGGCCCTTGGGGTAGTAGGAGGTTAAGGCTCCCACTTTTTTCTAGACAATCGGCACTTTATGTCAGCCGGCTTGTCAGCTCTGCGTGACGCCCGCTTTTACCCCCAGAACAAGCGCCTGGTACTCATTTCCGTTAGAGGCTGAGTCGATCCCAGGGCCATAGTGCCGCCAGAGGGTTTGGGTCAGTTTAAAAATCCTGACCCCAACGGGACTTGAACCCTCGACCCTCTGTTTAGTTTAATAAATAATACTTACTTACTTACTCACTGGCACTATCGAACCCGTAGGTTCATGGCCGCACGGACATAAGCTCTCTATACATCCCTATCCTGAGCTAATGCTTTCCAATCATTCCCTGGATAATCTACTTCCCTCAAATCATAGTTAACGTTGTTCTCCCACCTCATTCTTGGTCTACCAACTGGGCGTTTTCCCTCTGGCTTTCCTACAAGAAGTTTCCATGCACGTCTTTCATTCCCCATACGCGCAACATGTTCTGCCCATCGCAGTCTACGGGACTTAACTGTTCTTATTATATCTGGCTTCCTATAAAGACCATGTAGTTCATTGTTATGCAGTCTTCTCCATTCGCCTGTCTGTTCATCTCTCTTTGGTCCAAAAATGTTCCTAAGAACTTTATTCTCAATTACTCGTAATCTCCTTTCCTCCCTTTAAGTAAGAGTCCATGTTTCGCATCCATATAATATAACTGGTAGAATAATAGTTTTATATATTTTCAGCTTAACGTTTTTTGAAAGGAGTTGGGACATCAAAAGTCTCTGCAATGCATAATAGCACACATTTACAGAATTGAGCCTATGTTTAATTTCTTTGTGCATCTCATTCCTATTTGTGATTATTGTTCCTAGGTATTTGAATTCAGCCAATTCCTCAAAATTTCCCTCATTTGTCATTCGCTGTCCATTTCCATTATATACTGAATTTCTACGTCTGACCATATATTTAGTTTTACAAATAATAAGAAAAATAATTATAAAATTGATATCGTAATTATTTTTAGATACCCCGTGATCATTACATGGCGTTGCCCGGAAAATCTACATATCCTGATCTTCTTGCTTTAATGAGCTCAAAGACAAAAATTGTTATTGTAAATTATCCGTAAAATATAGACATATGCTGTCGGGGACTTATTTGATTTTTTTCACATATTCAATTCTGTATAGATTAATATGGTGTATTTGTTATAGTTCAGGAAGCGTAAGCCATTTAAGCGTCCCAAAAAGCCACTTTTTATTGCGCCGATGCCCTTTTCTATTAGCTTTGGCCCTACAGCACGTAGGGTAATATGTTATACACGTCAATTGTCCCAGAAAAATTCTCTAAATGAAGGGGGAAAAAAAAAAAACATTCAAATCGGTCAGGTAGTTTACGAGTTTTTAGAGGGCAGACAGACTCACTCATTTTTACACGCTTTATATTAGCTTGACCTGTATCTATCTATCTATATATATATATATATATATATATAGCTATCTATGTAACTGAATCTTTCAACGCGTTTTTCACCCACTTAAAATAATTGGATCGACTTGAAATTTTGTATACTTATAAAGGACCCGTGACAATACAATAATTTCATATTTATTTTCTAAAATTCTGGCCAGAATCATCAGAAAATCAAAAAAAGTGTATTTGTATTTATGTAACGGAATCTTTGAACACGATTTCACCCACTTAGAAACATAGGATAGACTTGAAACTTTGTATACTTGTAAAGGACCCGTGACAATACAATAATTTCATATTCATTTTCTCAAATCCTGGCCAGAATCATCAGAAAATCAAAAAAGTGTCTTTTTATTTATGTAACGGAATCTTTGAACACGATTTTCACCCACTTAGAGACATTGGATCGACTTGAAACTTTGATATACTTGTAAAGAAACCGTGACAATACAATAATTTCATATTTAGTTTCTAAAATCCTGGTCAGAATCATCAGAAAATAACAAAAAAGTGTCTTTGTATTTATGTGACGGAATCTTTGAACACGATTTTCACCCACTTAGAGATATGGGATCAACTTGAAACATACTTGTAAAGGACCCGTGACAATACAATAATTTCATATTTATTTTCTAAAATTCTGGCCAGAATCATCAGAAAATAAAAAAAATGAAATCTGGTATAATAGGTTGCGGACTTGTCGACGTTTAGTCAGTCGTTGTAAGAGCCCAGTTAGTAGAGCGGTGAACTCTAGTGGTATATAATTGCAGTAATCCAGATGTCGCTGGTTCAAATCCGGCTGGGAGATTTTTTAGAAGAGTATTACTTTTAGCTCATACTACAATAGTACCGAATTTAAAGATATTTACATTTTTATTCTGTAAAATAGCAAAACTGAAAAATAAAAAATAAATAATAGTTTTAAAAAACGAAAAACTACACGCTTTATTAAAGAACCGAATTAAAAAATGAAAAATAATTGTAATTTCCAACACGCTTGGAATAAAATTAAAGTGGCCAACAAAAAATCATCTCCAACACATATGGAATAAAACTAGAGTTATCAACAAAAAGAAAATATTTTTTCCATCAAAAGCGTGAGGTGCTTTTTATGATTTTTACATTTTCTTCTTAGAGACTTTACTTTTACCAATATCTGTTTATTTACACGCTTTCTATTAGTTTGACCTGTATCTGTCTATGTAACGGAATCTTTGAACACGATTTTCACCCACTTAAAAACATTCGATCAACTTGAAACTTTGTATACTTGTAAAGGACCAATGACAATACAATAATTTCATGAAATGTTTCTAAGATCCTGGCCAGGATCATTAGGACATCAAAAAAATAAAGACTGGTATAATAGGTTGCGGACTTATCGACTTTTTAGTCCATCGTTGTAAGAAATTAATATTATATTCTCTGGTAGCTCAGTTGGTAGAGCGGTGGATTGTAGTGGTATATAATTTCAGTAATCCATAGGTCGCTGGGTCAAATCCGACCCGGAGGATTTTTTTAGAAGAGTATTACTTTTAGCTCATACTACAATAGTATCGAATTTTAAGATAGTTACATTTTTATCTTATTCTGTAAAATATTAATGACAATTTTGTAAACTTGTCACATTGTAATTTATCCAAAAATATGAGAAGGATTCGATTAATTGTAACTATTTATCAATATTAAAATATTCAAAAATATTATAATCATGTTAGATAATAATAGTTTTAAAAATATATAATTATATCCGTGCCTACACACTAAAAATATCGTAAGCAATTTCATTTTCATGGGATTTCGGTTTATGACAATCAATTAATCTAACAAATAAATAATAGTTAAAAAAAACTAAAACAACAAGCTTTATTAGAAAAGCGAACTAAAAAATGAAAAATAATTTTAATTTCCAACACGCTTGGGATAAAATTAAAGTGGTCAACAAAAAACTCATATTCGACACATCTAGAATAAAACTAGAGTTATGTACAAAAAAATAATTTTACCATCAAAAGCGTGTGGTGCTCTATACCAATTAATATATTTGATAATAAACAGATATTGGTAAAAGTAAAGTCTCTAGGAAGATAACGTAAAAAACATAAAAGGCACCCCACGCTTTTGATGGTAATTTTTTTTGTAGATGACTCTAGTTTTACTCTAGATGTGTTGGAGATGATTTTTTTGTTGACCACTTTAATTTTATCCCAAGCGTGTTGGAAATTAAAATTATTTTTCATTTTTTTAGTTCGCTTTTCTAATAAAGCGTGTTGTTTTAGAGTTTTTTTAAAACTATTATTTATTTTTTATTTTTTAGTTTGGTTTTCTAATAAAGCGTGTTGTTTTAGTTTATTTAAACTATTTTTTTTTATTTTTTAGTTTAATTAATTGTCATAAACCGGAATCCCATGAAAATTTAATTGCTTAATACTCTTCTAAAAAAATCCTCCGGGCCGGACTTGAACCAGCGACATATGGATTACTGAAATAATATACCACTACAGTCCACCGCTCTACCACTGAGCTCTTACGACGATTGACTAAAAAGTCGGTAAGTCCGCAACCTATTATACCGGCTTTTACTTTTCTGATGTTCTGATGATTCTGGCCAGGATTTTAGAAATAATTTATGAAATCATTGTATTGTCATTGGTCCTTTAAAAGTATACAAAGTTTTAAGTCGATCCAATGTTTTAAGTGGGTGAAAATCGTGTTGAAAGATTCCGCTACATATATATACAGGTCAAGCTAATATAAAGCGTGTAAAGATAATGTAATCTCCCAACATTCATCATTTAATTTTACTTAATTCACTTTCTCCCTTCAGTTTTTTGATATTGTCATATTTGTCATGCTGACTAATTTCTTGTCGAATGTGAATCTTCCAGAGATATGTCCTGTAATTTGATAGGTCAAGCCATGCAGCAGCCAGGATTACAGTTGGTGAAAACTTGGAAAACTTTTTTCTAGACGTCTCCACAACATGCCACACAATCCAAATTCAATAACACATTATTTCTGAACATATTGTTGCCATTTGATCTCCCATTACTTTTATCAATATCCACGTAGCTTGCAGCTGTCTAGCTTTTATTTTTAATTCGTTATAGCGCTATATTTTACTTTGTAACCCTTTTTTCCAATTGTCCTGAACACAGAGAGATTACTTTTCATAACTAATTCCACGAGTGATTTCCAAATTATTATAAGTAATGCCACGAGTGATTTCCAAATTATTGATAAATTCACGACTCACGAAGTGAGGAGTGAATCCACAAATGCTAGTCAATGACCAAATCACGTTTCAATGAATGTTGTTTTTACAACGAATGACAGCCGTGTTTCACCTCGCTCTTTATCGATTTCTCTTTATCAGCATCTGCTTTTGTAATAAAGAATGCTCCTCCTCTTTAATGTTCTGAACAGGTCGAAGCATTATTTTTCTCCAACAAATAGGCTACATTGAATATAGCAAATAATGAAAAGATTCCTTGATTTTACTGAGTTGTTTACTAAAAAAATAAATGAATAACCCGTAATGTTGATTATGATATATAGTTTGATGTGTTTCATTATTTCTCCACTTGGGTGCACTCTTACAATATTGCGATCTTATTTGGCAATAAATAATATTATCAAGCAGCAGTGAATGAATATAACCTCACATTTCTGATTTGTTTTCAAACATCGCCGTTTACATTAAATGTATAAATATTTTAAAATAACTATAGTTAAACAATGATTTGTGAGTAAACAGCTTAATTTTATTCGTTAAATAGTCCTAACAAATGCCACTCTTGATTTCCAAATCCTCTAGATAAATTCACTCCTCACTTCGTGTCGTGAATTTATGGATAATTTGGAAATTACTCGTGGCATTACTTATGAGAATTTGGAAATCAAGAGTGGCATTTGTTAGGTCTATTTAACGAATAAAATTAAGCTGTTTACTCACAAATCATTATTTAAATATAGTTATTTTAAAATATTTATATATTTAATGTAAACGTCGATGTTTGAAAACAAGTGTGAAACGTTTGTTGTTCATTTGTTCATCACTGCAACCAGATCATATTATTTATTGCCATAGGATCGCAAAATTGTAAGAATGCACCCTAGTGGAGAAAAAATGAAACACGACAAACTGTTTACTAATTAATTTCTTATATGCTATGATGTAAATATGTCAACTATATTTTTCTGGAACGTTAATTCCTGGGAAATAATACGTTTAAGAAAGTGCAAACAGTGGTTTCTTTTTATTGTGGTATAATCAAATGCTATAAATATGTTTCTCTTATAACCCGCATGCAGTATCTGCTTACATTCGTGCAATATATATATATATATATATATATATATATATATATATATATATTGCACTAATGTATATATATATATATATATTGTGGAAAGCAACGGGAAGCTACCACACCTACAATTCCCTAGTAAAGCTGCAAGCATACAAGCATAACATGAAAATGCTGCGATTGCAGTGAAGGACCTGCCTTCGGGCAGAATTGCTATGGATGGATGGATATATATATATATATATATATATATAATCTGGGAGTCATTTGCGTTCTAGGGTTCTTATATTTCAATATATAAATTGCTATATTCATCATATTCCTTAGAGTCACTGCAAAATAATGCTCTGGCCTATTCAGAATGTTACAAAAACGGAGCTTGATTTTAATGTGATAAAATTAAATTGATAAAGTCAAGATGATAAAGACTATGATTGACTGTAATTCAAAATTCATTGAAATGTGATTGGTCATTGACTCTCATTTGGGGCATGAGTTAAACAATCAAATAAAAAACAATGTTCTTGGTAGTTTACAGTAGTGGTAGTGCCTCGAGAGTCAATTACAACCCTTTATTATAAGCTAAGCTGAAATCAGATAGTTTATTCAACAATATATTATATTTATGGTTCGTTTGCTCCATTCCAACTTTTCCTTCAACAAAACCCTCTTGAAAACTTACCAGTAAGTGCACTGACATTTTCGCTCTGTTTTCTCGGAACATTTATCCAAAATGAAGCTTATTAGTATTCTATCTCTTCAACTATCAAGAGAAGCTACACGGTAGATATATTACGTAAATATATATATATGCCCTCTTACTAATAATCCATATATAACTTTTATACAAGGTTTATACACATCTCAGTTGAAAATTCTTACTAATAAACACTGTATTAGCTGTTCAGTGTATAAGAGGTGTACAACTTTACATGGGAATCGTTATACATGCCTCCAGCCTTGTTTAAGGATTCTATAACTAGACAAAATGTCGGACATCAAGATCAACTGGTTGTTTTCTTATGATATTGATGAAAGTTTCCTTAAATTTAACCCAAAATGCAACACTTTAACGACTCTTTGATGGATGCAAATAATATTAATAACGCTCTGGGTATGAAAATAAAGGCATCGTAAAATGCCTTTCGTTACACTCATTTTCGATTAGGCCTACCAATATTTTAAAATTGAACATTGAATCACAAAAGGATATGTTCTACAATAATTGCTGCAGGCAAGATTTAACCCGAATGTAGTTTAAATGCTTCATAATATTATTTTAAGAAAACTTTCTTGCATCTTTTAATACATAACACACACACCGATATAAAAATGTATTTAAGTATAGAGGTACTATTACTGCAAAATGCTGCATGCTAACTTGGTAATCTTGTGGTTAGAGCTTCTGACTACGATGCGTGAGGTTGTAGGTTCGATTCCCGGTCAAAGTATAGTGATTTTTTTTTTCGCTTGAAATGATATTTTGTTGTCGGTAATATTTCCTACTATTTTGAACGTTTTCTAACGCATCTTAAAACACTGCATATAATTCATAAGTAATGGGGAAAGCTTTTATTAGTTTCCAAGAATTGGTCGAAATTCTTGACGTTAGATGGCAGCACATTATCTGTGAAACCAATTCTACGTTTTATTTGTCATAGCGTAAAGTTTTTATATAAAATAAAACACTTTTTTCCGTACCTCCTCAATTAGGGAATCTCTATTAATTCTTATCCATATTCATTTCTTACACAATTAATCACTAGTTGATGTTGTTTTATTTCTGTTACAAACTGCGAGTAATATTGTTCTGACGTCATTATGATGACGAATATGTGACGTATTGTGTATAATTGTTATTTTGTTATATAGCTCCGGCACAACGTTTATTAGTAAGGAAATTATACGTGATCTACATAAGGCTTATATATTGTTTAATTAAACAACTGATGAAAGCCTGTATTAGAGATTAGTAAGACCGATGATGTTTAAGCGCGTTATATATCCAATCTCCTTTCATCAGATTACATAACTCCTGCATTTTAATTATTCCCTTCATTCCAACTGGAAGATGTACAAAACATTACCTCTGCTTCTTGAACCACATTTTGTCCATCTCACTACCCCCTAACTTTTAAACTCGCTTCCATTCACTATCTTCCCACCACAAAATCTAATTACAACTTAATTCCAGCTATGGTTTCACATCGAATATAAATCATTTCGGTACATCTCATCATTATTTACTTTGGCTACACATCTCTAGAATTGACTTTATCAAGAGCTATCTATAAAATAACAGGAGGCCGTGAGACCAATCAGTAATAACATGGCAGCAAGTACGTATTTATTGTTTTATATTGTTTCAAATAAAGTTCACTTCATTTAAAATGCAGTGATTTGTTTCGTACAATGCATATTTTGGATATTTTTTTGTATATACATTGTACGGCCGCGGTGGACTAGTGGTTATGCTCCTTGCCTCCGGTCCCAAGGTCGCGGATTCAAACCCGGCCGGGGTCGATGGATTTTTTAGGACGGAAAAAATCCAAGGATCAAGTCCTCCGGGAGGGACTTTAAGCCGTGGGTTCCGAGTCTGAAGATTTTCAGGCTCGTAAAAAATCCTTAAGCCTGAATGAGAAGGCCTCTAAGCAAAATTTACCGAATTTTCCCGTCCTAGTACTACCTTGGTTTCCTAGATGTCGGTATGAGGCGGAACGCTGACCACGTACCACTCAAAATGACATCTATACGAAAACAACTGTAACTAAATTAGTATGGTTCAAATTCTTCCCTGTAGGAGGAGAGCGCCTAAATCTCTGTAAAGGGAAAACATAGGCTTACAATACAATACAATACGATACATTGTATGTAGTATACATAGAGAGCAGTGGTTTTACTTCCGACACGCGTGTTTGTAAAGTATAGTTATTTTATTACAGTATAGTTATTTAGGTTGGCAACCCCGAAATGTAGGAAGTTGAACTTTCAATCGTGGTCGCCATTGCTGTAAGTACCACAAAACGCACTATCGCACAAAAAAATAATATTAGTAGTATTATCGACTGGGGATAAAGTCTCTGCTTAAATGTTTACTGAAAATATTTTACGTTTTATTTCAAGTGTTGGTACGTTTTAGCCATGTTTACTAGTGTGAGATAAAAATTTCTGCATAATCCGTGACGGCAAATAACCATTTTATTTGGAATTTTACAGGTATAAAAAGTTATGTCTTATGCTTCAATAACGCGTACAGCAAACTTTATACATCATTGATCAACTGAGATAAAAAAACAATGGATTTTGTTTCCAGGTGAGTGGCTTGATGTACAGTTATCAACAATGAAAGTGGCCGCACTCTTCAACAGTGAATATTAGGGTTATAACTAGAGACCGGATGTTAGGGAAAATGCCTACAGTTATTTATTATAGATATTGTAAAAGTGACTTCATATAAGTTCATACCGACGACCCTAGAGTTGATTTCCATGAAATTCATTTTGCCTATAAATGCCTATTTCAGCTTACAATGCCTATAAATGCCTATTTGCCATTTTCTCGAAATTAACTTAGTATTTCAATGAAATCAAATGAAATGGACAAACTTCATGACATATATAACTTTCATAGAAATTTTCAAGTGTTTTTTTTATAAATTCTCTTAGAATATTTTAGGATAAGGGTGGCAATAAGCCAATAACCTAGCAGGTAGATGGTTTCCCGCTCAATGCACTCCCATTAGGCGAATATTGCATATTTCCGCCTCGTGCACTCCCGTTAAGCGAAATAGCCTTAAGCCATGTCCCTATCCTGAGCTAATGTTTTCCAATCATTCCCTGTGTATTCTACTTCCCTGAAATCATAGTTAATGTTATTCTCCCACCTCATTTTTGGTCTACCAACTGGGTGCTTTTCTTCTGGTTTTCCTACAAGAACCTTCCATGCACCTCGTTCATTCCCCATTCGTGCCACATGTCTTCCCATCGCAGTCTACGAGACTTAAATGTTCTTATTATATCTGGCTTCCTATTAAGATCATATAGTTCATTGTTATGCAGTCTTCTCCATTTACCTGTCCATCTCTCTTTGGTCCAAAAATGTTCCTAAGAACTTTATTCTCAAATACTCTTAATCACCTTTCATCCCTTAAAGTAAGAGTCCATGTTTTGCATCCATATAATATAACTGGTAGAATAATCATCATCATCATCCATGCAAGTATTAGTCCGTGTGGCCTGTTACGGTTTCAAAGAGGAATTTTCCATCCAGCGCTTTTTTGGACGTCCCAGCGATCTTTTGCCTTGTGGGTAGTAGCGAAGTATGGCTTTTGGTATTATATGAAACGGCATTCGTTGAAGATGGGCTTTCCAGTTGTTCTGGTAGTTTTGTATATGGTGAAGAATGGGTTCTTCATCCAACACTTCCATAATTTCATTTCTTTTATGGTCCCACTTTGTGTAGCCTGCAGTTCGGCGCATAAATCGCATCTCATTTGCTGTTATTCGGCTTTCATCTCTTCTTCGTATTGTCCATGCTTCACTGGTGGAATAATAGTTTTATACATTTTCAGTTTAACGTTTTTTGAACGCAGTCGGGGCATCAAAAATAATAACACGCAATTATTTAAAAAACATCCGTTTAACTTGTTATATACTTACTTACTCACTGGCACTATCAAACCCGTAGGTTCATGGCCGTGCGGACATAAGCTCTTCATACATCCCTATCCTGAGCTAATGCTTTCCAATCATCCCCTGTATAATCTACTTCCCTCAAATCATAGTTAATGTTATTCTTCCACCTCATTCTTGGTCTACCAACTGGGCGTTTTCCCTCTGGTTTTCCTACAAGAAGCTTCCATACACGTCTTTCATTCCCCATTCGTGCCACATGTCTTGCCCATCGCAGTCTACGAGACTTAACTGTTCTCATTATCTGGCTTCCTATAAAGGCCATGTAGTTCAATGTTATGCAGTCTTCTCTATTCACCTGTCTGTTCATCTCTTTTTTGGTCCAAAAATTTTCCTAAGAACTTTATTCTCAAATACTTGTAATCTCCTTTCCTCCCTTAACGTAAGAGTCCATGTTTCGCACCCATATAATATAACTGGTATAATAATAGTTTTATATACTTTCAGTTTAACGTTTTTTAAAAGGAGTCGGGACATCAAAAATCTCTGTAATGCATAATAACACGCAATTATTAAAAAAACTTGTTACATGTATTTATATTTTTCGGACTGTTGCATTTGTTTACTTAAATGTAGTCTATGTATTTAAGAGGTTGCTAAATTTAATTTCACATTTTGAAATCGGATTTTAAAACCAAGAGAATAAAATGAAATCTAGTTTGCTTCAGTAGGCTGCACGAGTGCTACATCATTTTAACAGCGCTTATATCTGCTGCAAGAGGTCTTAAAAATCCATTAGTTTTAATGGCGTTGGAGCAAAATGACGCTTCGAAAAATATATCAGCATAATATGGCAGAAAGGAGGGGAAATTTTGAGGAGGTGGCTGAATTGCTGATTCAAATACCTAGGAACAATAATCACAAATAGGAATGAGATGCACAAAGAAATTAAACATAGGCTCAATTCTGGAAATGCGTGCTATTATGCATTACACAGACTCTTCAGTCCCAACTCCTTTCAAAAATCGTTAAAACTGAAAATATATAAAACTATTATTCTACCTGTTATATTATATGAATGCGAAACATGGACTCTTACTTTAAGGGAGGAAAGGAGATTACAGGGGACGCGCCGTAGCGCAGTAGTTATACCTTGATTTATTTTTTGTTAATTTTATAAGGATTATTTCATAATAGTTATTATTTAAATAAAATAATCTTTTTGTAGTTAGTTTTGATGTAATTAGAATTATGATAGTTTATTGTACTGTGTAGGATGGCATTATTTATTTTAAAAGTTTATGTTATTTTTGTACCTTGCGCTACAAGCCGGAAGGTCGAGGGTTCGAGCCCTGTGGGGTCAGGGTTCTTAAACTGACCCAAACCCTCTGGCGGCACTACGGCCATGAAGTCGAATCAGACTCTAACGGAAATGAGTACCAGACGCTTGTTCTGGTGGTAAAGGCGGCCATCTCGCAGGGCTGACATCAAGTGCCGATTGTCTAGAAAAAGTGGGAGCTCTAACCTCCTACTACCCCAAGTTCGTCCTCAGGCCTGTCGCGGGATCACATTACTTAATTACTTTCTTTACTAAAGGAGATTACGAGTTTTTTGAGAATAAAGTTCTTAGGAAAATTTTTGGACCAAAGAGAGATGAACGTACAGGTGAATGGAGAAGATGAAATGTTCCCATAGTATAGATGACAGGATTATAAAATTTATTAAGGCTCCAGTTGGTTTTATAATCATCTTAAAGTTTTATTTTTAAGGGGGGTGGTAGTTAAATTAAGTTGGGATGATTTTTTTATCTAAGAATAATTATTACATTTTTGGTAAAAAATACCTGTATTAGGGTATGCCCGTGAGTATCTATTATTATTATTATTATTATTATTACATTGATTCCCTCTAAACCTCTTGATTGTGACTGTATAACAGTGTGCTACATGGTCTTTAAAGGAAGCCAGATATAATAAGAACACTTGACCCTTAAATTGGCAAAACACTGACTGACTGACTGGATAAGGCGAAGTCTAGCTTCACCCAGTGTGCTGCGTATGTTAGAACCCACTAGGGCTCTTTGGCAGCTAAGTTAATAGTGGCTATCATTACGGGGTTGTAGTTCACTTAACCCGAGCCTATTTGGCGGCGCTAGCGTTTGTGTGCAACTCGTGATGAAATTTGGACAGAGATAGGGATGTGATGACCTGAAGCAGGACATCAGAAACCACATTGCTTTCAAGCCGAGAGTCGGAAATCCAGCATTGTGGAATGAGCCACGCTACTCCAGGTGAGAGCATATCGCCAAATCTCTGGCTGGATTTAATGAGGAGTAAATCGGATGAATATGTTTCTATGTACAGCACGCCACTGGGGCAAGCGTCCAATACTGCGTACCATAAAATTTGTATGCAAATATGTAAATTTGTGCATCTTGCTTACATTTTCAGTTATCATGGCATCAATATGGGGAAGTTGCGCTACGTTGTGTAATTGGCAAAACACAAATTTCTTCTGTTAGTTATTTGGCAAAACACAAATTTCTTCTGTTAGTTATTTGAATATAGCGGACCGCAGTGAAAAACGGAATATTGTATAACTGTTATTATTATGTATATTGTATAATTAGACACACATTTAAGTGGTTTATTTTTGTTCGAATTTTTCTGATTTATATAAAATATTAAATTAACTGAAGCAGCTGATGTATCTAAAAGGATACATTACACGAATTTAAGGGTTAAGTCTCGTAGATTGTGATGGGCAGACATGTGCACGATTGGGGAATAAAAGCTGTGCATGGAAGCTTCTTGTAGGAAAACCAGAGGGAAAACGCCCAGTCGGTAGATCAAGAATGAGCTGGGAGAATAACATTAACCATGAGGAAGTAGATTATACAGGGAATGATTGGAAAAACATCGTAGGATAGGGATGTATGGAGAGCTTTATGCCCACACGGCCATGAACCTATGAGTTCGATAGTAAGTTAGTTTATTAGGAGACCCCGTGGATGCAGGTGACATTCTGATTATTGTAAATCTGGAGACGGAGCGAAAGAGAACCGCTACAAACAATAACTATAGGAGAGAGAGCGCACGCTTGCTTCTCTACTCTCCGGTAATCGATTGTTCCCTGTAGTCTAATCGATACACTTGTGTTTCCAACCACAGGTCGGCTTATTAATATGTAGCTCTATGCTGGAGGCATGATGTTATTTCTGTTCAAATTGCAAACATCAACCTGCCAGCTACAGTAAAAGACAAAATTCCCTACACTCCTTCTCATGAGATACATTTTTCTCAGCCGCATGTCTGATTTTTTAAGGAACTGATAGATTTTGAAACAATTGTAATATTTTATTTCAAACTAGCAACTTACTTACTTACTTACTCACTGGCATTATCGAACCCGTAGGTTCATGGCCGCACGGACATAAGCTCTCCATACATCCCTATCCTGAGCTAATGTTTTCCAATCATTCCCTGTATAATCTACTTCCCTCAAATCATAGTTAATGTTGTTCTCCCACCTCATTCTTGGTCTACCAACTGGGCGTTTTCCTTCTGGCTTTCCTACAAGAAGTTTCCATGCACGTCTTTCATTCCCCATACGTGCAACATGTCCTGCCCATCGCAGTCTACGGGACTTACCTGTTCTTATTATATCTGGCTTCCTATAAAGACCATGTAGTTCATTGTTATGAAGTCTTCTTCCATTCACCTGTCTGTTCATCTCTCTTTGGTCCAAAAATTTTCCTAAGAACTTTATTCTCAAATACTCGTAATCTCCTTTCCTCCCTTAAAGTAAGAGTCCATGTTTCGCACCCATATAATATAAACTGGTAGAACAATAGTTTTATATATTTTCAGCTTAAACGTTTTTTGAAAGGAGTTGGGACATCAAAAGTCTCTGCAATGCATAATAGCATGCATTTCCAGAATTGAGCCTATGTTTAATTTCTTTGTGCATCTCATTCCTATTTGTGATTATTGTTCCTAGGTATTTGAATTCAGCCAATTCCTCAAAATTTCCCTCATTTGTCATTAGCTGTCCATTTCCATTGTATAATGTATTTCTACGTGTGACCATATATTTAGTTTTACTGATATTTACTTCTAGTCCTAATTTCTTAGTGTTACTCAATAGTGTGTGCGTGTTGGCCTTTAGTATCTCCTCGCTATCGGCCAGTAGTACTACATCATCAGCATAAACTAACAGCTTATTAATACCATTTAGTTGTAAGCCTTCCTCATTCTCTAAAGATTTAATGGCATGCTCTAGTACAAAATTAAATAGTAGAGGAGATAGTGCATCTCCTTGCTTTAACCCATTCTGGATTTCAAAAGTGTCTGAAAACTGTTTGCCTACACGCACCCTACTCGTTGAGCCATTGAAAAATGCGTTTTTATGTTTAGTTCAAAAAATAAAAGGCAAATAATTATAAATGTATATCTAACTATTTTTACATGCTCTTTATAGGAAGCCAGATATAATAAGAACATATAACAGAAATTTAGAATATTCAAAATATGCTAACCACCTATTCCAATTTAATCATTGTTTCGATCCAAATTTTGAAATTGTACATGTTTGTGATAAGGATAAGAAGCTAGATCTTTTGGAGGCTGTAGAAATTAATAAATTTAAAAGTAGTAACTTCTTCTTCTTCTTCTTGTGCTTCATGAAATTAGGCCTTTTGACCTGTTTTCACATCAAGTGGGATTTAATGAATCCTCCCATCTAGTAAATGGGCGTCCAACATTTCTATGTCCTATTGGTTTGTACTTTAGTAACAGCTGAGGGATTCTATCCGTAGGCATTCTCTTGACATGTTCATACCAGTTGTTTCTCATGTTGTCAATTCTATTTGTTAAATTGAAAATATTTAAGTCCTTCCTAATATCCTCACTTCTTTTCTTGTCCAAAATTGTCACACCTGCTACTGAACGTAGGAACTTCATTTCTGCAGTTTCTATTTTCGTTCTGTCTGAACGGTTAAGAGTCCAATTTTCACTTGCATATGTTAAGACAGGCACTGCCATAATTTTTTAAAATTTTAGTTGTGTGCTCCTCAAAGTTTTATTTTTCAGTGTCCATAGTAGTAACAAACTGTTAAATTCTCAACTTGATTTGAATGAATCCCCTTTGTTAAATTTAAAAATTTAAATAAATATTGTTGTATTGTTGCTTAGATAATTTGGAACACAATTCATAATTTGTTAACATGTCTGAAGAAGGTACAGTGTACCGAAACAGCTGTCACTGAATTATATAATAAATATGAAAATAAAATAAAACTAAGTTTTAATTTTATTTAATTAACAATAAAAACTGTTGAGTCTCATAGATTGCGATGAGCAGGGCACGTGGCACGAATGGGGAATGAAAGACGTGCACCGAAGCTTATTGTAGGAAAACTAGAGGAAAACTCCCAGTTGGGAGACCAAGAATGAGGTGGGAGAATAACATTAACTATGATTTGAGGGAAGTAGATAACACAGGGAATGATTGGAAAACATTAGCTTAGGATACGGATGTATGGAGAGCTTATGTCCGCGCGGCCATGAACCTACGGGTTCGATAGTGCCGATGAGTTAGTTAGTTATGGATCTTAGGTCATTGAAGCGTCCAAAAAGCTACCTTTTTCAAGTTTTTCACTACAAAGGGCGATTTTAAGGGTAAAGGGGTTGAGTATTACAACTCTCTTGTAGCCTATAACCTTCCCGAGAAATTCCTGAACATTTTACAAAAAACCGCTAGCACAATGGGGTGAATGGTATGGCAGTGCATAAGATACGAACAAATATACACGCATTTTTACACGCTTTATATTAGCTTGACCTGCATCTCTCTATCTATGTAACAGAATATTTCAACACGATTTTCACCAACTTAAAAACATTGGATCGACTTGAAACTTTGTATACTTGAAAAGGATCAATGACAATACAGTAATTTCATAATTGTTTTCTAAGATCCTGGCCACGATCATCAGGACATCAAAAAAATAAAGACAGGTATAACAATGAACTACATGTTCTGATATAATAAGAACAGTTAAGTATCGTAGACTGCGATGGGCAGGACATGTTGCACGTATGGGGAATGAAAGACGTGCATGGAAACTTCTTGTAGGAAAGCCAGAAGGAAAACGCCCAGTTGGTAGACCAAGAATGAGGTGGGAGAATAACATTAACTATGATTTGAGGGAAGTAGATTATACAGGGAATGATTGGAAAACATTGGCTCAGGATAGGGATGTATGGAGAGCTTATGTCCGCGCGGCCATGAACCTACGGGGTTCGATAGTGCCAGTGAGAAAGTAAGTATAATAGGTTGCGGACTTTCCGACTTTTTAGTCCATCGTTGTAAGAAATTAATATTATATCCTCTGGTAGCTGACCATCGCGCAAAAAATAATGTACAAAGCACGTTTGTGAAGTGTTTTATAGAATATCGGAAATTAAAAACCGAGCGATAGAGAGGTTTTTAAAAATGGTCCTCGCTTCTGTAAAAACCACTTCCTAACTTCGCATCGTAATATACTATTATATTACATAACATTCCTAGCCCTACTCATAACAATGTTGTGAAATAGCTTTTGGAACATGGATTGCATTTTCCAAGGAGAACGAATGACATGTCACCGGTGGCTTAATTAAAAATCTGGAATATGCTAATTTAATTAACAGAAACACGTTCAGAACAATGTAACTACTCATGCGTCCTTATTTGCAGAGATGAAGTTTGATAAACACATCAACGGTTCACATAATTATAAACCCAACGTCCACAGAATTATCTTCAGTCTCGTGAAAAATTAACAATGGTAGTTAAAGCCTATGATATTAGACAATATTATACTTTACATTTCAGAAATTAATTTTATTATATATACTAAATTATCCTCTACTATTTAATTTTATACTAGAGCATGCCATAAAATCTTTAGAGGATGAAGAAGGCCTACAACTCAATGGTATTAATAAGCTGTTAGTTTATGCTGATGATGTAGTACTATTGGGCGATAGCGAGGAGATACTAAAGGCCAACACGCACACACTACTGAGTAACACTAAGAAATTAGGACTGGAAGTAAATATCAATAAAACTAAATATATGGTCACACATAAAAATACATTATATAATGGAAATGGACACCTAATGACAAATAAGGGAAATTTTGAGGAAGTGGCTGAATTCAAATCCCTATGAACAATAATCACAAACAGGAATGAGATGCACAAGGAAATTAAACATAGGCTCAATTCTGGAAATGCTTGTTATTATGCATTACAGAGACTCTTGACCTCCCGACTCCTTTCAAAAAACGTTAAACTGAAAATATATAAAACCATTATTCTACCAGTTATATTATATGGATGCGAATCATGGACTCTTACTTTAAGGCAGGAAAGGAGATTACGAGTATTTGAGAATAAATTTCTTAGGAAAATTTTTGGACCCAAGAGAGATGAACAGACAGGTGATTGGAGAAGACTGCATAACAGTTAATTACATGGTCTTTATAGGAAGCCAGATATAATGAGAACAGTTAAGTCTCGTAGACTGCGATGGGCAGGACATGTGGCACGAATGGGGAATGAAAGACGTGCATGGAAGATTCTTGTAGGAAAACCAGAGGGAAAACGCCCAGTTGGTAGACCAAGAATGAGGTAGGAGAATAACATTAACTATGATTTGAGGGAAGTAGATTATACAGGGGATGATTGGAAAACGTTGGCTCAGGATAGGGATATATGGAGAGCTTATGTCCGCGCGGCCATGAACCTACGGGTTCGATAGTGCCAGTGAGTTAGTTAGTCAGTTAGTTATACTTCCTTCCTATTTGGCACTACAACCCGTTGTGAGTTTGGCCTCCTTCATAATTGTTCTCCAATCATCTCGATCCTGTACTTTTTCTTTCCGACCTCTTATTCCTATCCTGCATTAAGTACTACTATTGGTACTCATGAGACAAAAATCATGTTAACCAGTGTAGTTGATCTCAAGGCCTCCTGTTGTTTTAAATAATAAACATAGCCCACATTGTTAACGTTAGTCAATTGTTTATAATGAACGCTAATATTTCCAACAAAGATGTTATTCAAATTATAAAATAAAACATTAAATATTATTATTTTATTATTATTTATTATTTTGAAAACAACATCGCGCAAAAAGTAATGTACAAAGCACGTTTGTGAAGTGTTGTATAGAATCTCGGCAGCCACCTCTTTCTCGGTCTTCCTCTCCTTCTTACACATATTATGTTATCATGTATTAATAGTTTTGGTATTCTTCCATCTTTCATTCTTTCAACGTGTCCTATCCATCTCAATCTCAATGACTTGATGTATCTTACAAGATCCTCTCCTCTGAGTATAGGATATGATCAATTTCAGAATTTGATCTGATTCTCCATGTATTGTTTTCCAATACTGGTCAATACATTCGTCTTATTATCTTTCTTGCGTAAAACATTTCCATCTTCTTTACTAACACCCCTTTTTCAGCAAAGTATGTTACCATGGCTCTAATCTTCCTCCCTTAACAGAGATTTAGGCGCTCTCCCCCTACAGGGAAGAATTTGAACCATACTAATTTAGTTACACTTGTTTTGCTATAGATGTTATTTGAGTGGACCGTGGTCAGCGTTCCGCCTCATACAGACATCTAGGAAACCAAGGTAGTAGGCTACTAGGACGGGAAAATTCGGTAAATTTTGCTTAGAGGCCTTTTCATTCAGTTTTAAGTATCTTTTACGAGCCTGAAAATCTTCAGACTCGGGACCCACGGCTTAAAGTCCCTCCCGGAGGACTTGCTCCTTGGATTTTTTTCAAATGCCCCAGGTTTGTCTTTCGACATTCCTGGTTTCTCTCCTGGCATGGCGTACTTGTAACCCACTTCTGAGGTTGAGGCGCCTGGAAGGCGGGGTTATATTGCCCCGATGATATGATGGGTGATGATGATGATATTGGTGCGCCAGGAGAGTCCCTAATCCTAAGCTTAACCTAAGATGAATATGAATGATGATGATTGCGATGGCCATATGATTTCGGGGACCGTTAGGGCCTTAAAGTTTTGCTCACATTTGTCTTACAGGTGAGGAAAAACCCCGATAAAACCTCACCCACAAAAACTCTCCCGACCGGGGGTCGAACCCGGGCCCGCTGCGTGACAAGGCAGAACGCTATCTCGAGACCACAGCGGTAGACAAAAAGTAAAGTGATCCCACAACAGGCCTCAGGAGGCCCTTGGGGTAGTAGGAGGTTAAGGCTCCCACTTTTTTTCTAGACAATCGGCACTTTGATGTCAGCCGGGTTGTCAGCCCTGCGTGACGGCCGCCTTTACCCCAGAACAAGCGTCTGGTACTCATTTCCGTTAGAGGCTGAGTCGACCCCAGGGCCATAGTGCCGCCAGAGGGTTTGGGTCAGTTTAAAAATCCTGACCCCAACGGGACTAGAACCCTCGACCCTCCGGCTTGTAGCTCAGTGCCTTAACCACTACGCTACGGCGTGCCCCACAGCGGTAGACGCTCCTTGGATTTTTCCATCCAAAAAAAATCCAACGACCCCCGGCCGGGTTTGAACCCACGACCCTCGGGACCAGAGGCAAAGAGCATAACCACTAGTCCACCGCTTTATATATTTTTTTAAATTTAGATGTTCTAGTTAACAGCTTTGGTTTTATTCGCAAAATATGCTCAGTTTCCTGTTAATATTAATTCTTCTGTTATTAACCCTTTACTATTTATCTTCGCTCCTAAATATGTAAAAGTAGTACCTTTTTCAAAATTTAATTTCCTATGTTAAATCAGTATATAATGGAAATGGACAGCTAATGACAAATGAGGGAAATTTTGAGGAAGTGGCTGAATTCAAATACCTAGGAACAATAATCACAAACAGGAATGAGATGCACAAAGAAATTAAACATAGGCTCAATTTTGGAAATGCGTGCTATTATGCATTGCAGAGACTTTTGATGTCCCAACTCCTTTCAAAAAACGTTAAACTGAAAATATATAAAACTATTATTCTACCAGTTATATTATATGGGTGCGAAACATGGACTCTTACTTTAAGGGAGGAAAGGAGATTACGAGTATTTGAGAATAAAGTTCTTAGGAAAATTTTTGGACCAAAGAGAGATGAACAGATAGGTGAATGGAGAAGACTACATAACAATGAACTACATGGTCTTTATAGGAAGCCAGATGTAATAAGAACAACATGTGCACGAATGGGGAATGAAAGAGCTGCATGGAAGCTTCTTGTAGGAAAACCAGAGACAAAACGCCCAGTTGGTAGACCAAGAATGAGATGGGAGAATAACATTAAGTATGATTTGAGGGAAGTAGATTATACAGGGGATGATTGGAAAACATTGGCTCAGGATAGGGATGTATCGAGAGCAAATGTCCGCGCGGCCATGAACCTACGGGTTCAATAGTACCAGTGAGTTATTTAGTCGTTATACTTTACATTTCGCATGTTGATTTTAGTCTATATATACTATTTTGTATAAATCCATTTTATTTTATAATTTAACCTTTTTTCCTGTGTCTGGTAGACTAAATATGCCTATATTCATGATATCTCTAAATCCGTGGTAAGATTTCAATTCATTGTCACGTAATTAATGATTAAAAAAGTAGTTCCTGGGTTAACCCAGACATGGCGTAAGTATTCTTCTTTCCATCTTATTGCTTTGTCCGCCTCTTGAAAATCAACTTAAAGCCTCAAAACCCATCGTGAAGTTGAAAGTGGTTTAAGAAATGATTTTTCTATGTCTCTTGACTGTCCTTGAAGAAATGTTCTATATTTTGGGTAAATGTTTATTTAATAGTTTTATAAAATTCTAATTCCCTCAGGGGTCCTCATCTAGGGGATATGTGGATGGCGACCACAAGGTGCCCAAGCTGTGCAAAACATTTCTTCCACTTACTTGTGTTTCGCACTCTTTTAACTTTACTATCTAACCTCTCTTGGTTAACTCTTGTTTTTTTGACCCCGACGCTATTAGGGCATCCGAGGGCTAGGGAGTCTTTTCTTTCTTCCATTTCTTCTTTCCTTTATTTTCTTTTCTTCTCCAGAAAAGCCTGACCAGAGGCTATAATATGGCAGTCCCATCACTGGTCTTGCCTTCCTTTGGCCAGCAACCAATCGAAGGGACTATTATTATGCTTTCAAGTCTTATACGAGAATTTCCCTCAAACGCTGGAGGGAAAATTTTCTATAGGATCGTAACAGGCCTTGGCCTAATACTTGGAAGGAAGAAGAAGAAGAAGTTAAATTCTAATATAGCATTTTAATATCAACTGAACCAACTGATTCACGAGTTTTAACAATATAAAAGCGAATAATGGCACAGCAGCTTGGACATTTGAGATTTTTTTCTCATTTTTCTTATGAGTTGGTTTTATCTTTCATATTTAACCGTGTGAATATTCACAATAAGAAGAAAAAAACTAAATAATACTAATACGCTGTCATATTAGTTATATTAAATTACATATTTTACTCATTAAGAGGGCTTAGATTATAGCTGATTATTATAAGCACGCATTTGATAGAAATCAGTTTCCTAAAATATTTTCTTGATCGTTCTTTAAATTATTTATTTTTATATATTTTTTCAATTATCATTGTATTTTTCTAAAATATATAATAATATAATAATAATAATATTATTATTATTGATCCATATTTGGTTCGTCTTCCGGGCTTATAGGCCGTGGTCTGGTTGTCTTCTTACTCGACGTTTCGTCTACTGCTGCGGTAGACCTCATCAGGAGATACTGCGTGCTCTCTGTGAATTCCTCAAAGTCTGCAGCCGACTGTTGAGGAGTTCACAGAGAGCACGCAGTATCTCCTGATGAGGTCTACCGCAGCAGTAGACGAAACGTCGAGTAAGAAGACAACCAGACCACGGCCTATAAGCCCGGAAGACGAACCAAATATGGATCAAGACGCCGGCCGTGAAAGCCTACATTATATATAATAATAATATTATTATTATTATTATTATTATTATTATATTTATATCATCATCATCGTCCTTTCAAGTATTAGGCCCAGTGGTCCGTTACGGTCTCTCGCCATCTCCGAAAAGGTCGACCCACAGATCTTCTGCCTCGAGGAATGTAGTGAAGAATTTGTTTTGGTATTCTGTGACGATCCATGCGCCGAATATGGGCTAGCCAATTGTTTCTATATTCTTGGAGGTATTATTATTATTATTATTATTATTATTATTATCATCATTATTATAAATTAAATTGGTACGGACACATTAGAAGAATGGAAGAAGGAAGACTACCTAAGATAATCATGGTTTGGGAACCACAGGGAAGGAAAAAGAAGGGTAGACCAACTATTACGTGGATTCAGGGAATCAATGTAGCTAAGAGGGAATGGGAAATAGAAGAAGATATATGGATGAACAGACAGGAATGGAAAAATGTGTTGAAACAAATGTGTAGTTAACTGTGAACATGGGTACCGAAAAAA
Organism: Diploptera punctata; assembly: GCA_030220185.1. Lineage (NCBI taxonomy): Eukaryota > Metazoa > Arthropoda > Insecta > Blattodea > Blaberidae > Diploptera > Diploptera punctata. The sequence continues at coordinate 877,717 of JASPKZ010007418.1, read as the reverse complement.
TGTATATTCATTGTAAAAGTCGGAATAATAAAAAAAATATTATTGTTATTATTATTATTATTATTATTATCTAATAATCGGCGTGCGTTGCTACGCCTAAATAAATGAAAATTAATGTGTTTTTATTTTTACTTGAATAAGTAAGAGAAAAAATAATTATACATTTATATTTTTTAGATACCCTGTGCTGATTATCCGGCGTTGACATAAATGAGCTGAAATACGAGAAGATCAAGAGTCGGCCCAATCTTTTTGTCGCTAAGTATACATCAGTTCGGGGTGAATTCGATAAATAATCTCCTTGGAAGGTTCATATTTTGGACCAAATATAGATGAACAGAGAGTTGAAGAAGTTTACGTAACAATGAGCTACATGAAGTTTGTAAGAAACCACTTATAATAAGAACAGTTAGTATCAAAGACACAATGGGCAGGACATATGGCATGAATGGGGAATGAAAGAGGGGCATGTAAATGTCTAGTAGAAAAAATCCAGAGATAAAACGCCCAGTAGACAGGCCAAGTATGAGGTAGAAGAATAAGATTAACCATGATTTGAGGAAAGTAAATTATACAAGAGATGAGAAGAAAACATTAACTCAGAATAGGGATATATGAAAAGCTTACATCCGCATGACCATAAACAGTGCCAATGGGTTAACTAGTTTTATCCAGCCTGCCTCATTATCAAGTCCAATTCCTACTCGCTAGGCCATAATCTGCAGCTTGATAAATGAGAAGAAAGTTGACAGTTTAAATTTTTCTTCTTTGATCATTGCAGCAGAGGGGATATTCGTCGAGGTTACATATTTAGTTATTCTGGCTATGTTTTCAGTCGCTCCCTAGAGAAAAGTCTCTCCCATCATTCTTTTTGCAACACATTCTGTCACCAGTAGTCCATAAGGTAAACATATCATTCCTGCACTCAGTTGCTTTGAATAGTATAGTGCATGTATGTAACATTACAACATTTTCCTCATTCAGTTAACTTCCACACTGCTGCCATCAAAATATACTTTGATCACAGCCCATCAATTATATCAATTAATCGAATATACATATCTAATATATAAAAATGAATGCTTGTTCGTTTATATGATGATCTTGTTTGTTTGTACTTTATGCGCGGCCATACCGTTGATCCGATTGTGATGGGGCTTTTTGCAAAATCTTCAGGAGATTCCCGGGATGAACATAGGCTTTAAGAGAGTTGTAATGCTTAACCCATTCACCCTTAAAATCGCCCTTTGTAAAAAAAGTGAAGAAAGTCCTTTTTGGATTCTTAAATGGCTTACGCTGCCTGAACAAATACTGCAACAAATTAATATCTACAGAATTGAATATCTAAAAAAAAAAACTCTACAAAAAAGTCCGCAACAGCATATAAGGTATAGAATATAAGGTAACGAAATACAATCGAAAGCTTTCTGTATATATTCTTCTTCTTCTTCCTTCCAAGTATTAGGCCAAGGCCTGTTACGATCCTATAGAAAAATTTCCGATCCCTCCGGGAAATTCTCGCATAAGACTTGAAAGCATAATAATAGTCCCTTCGATTGGTTGCTGGCCAAAGGAAGGCAAGACCAGTGATGGGGCTGCCATCTTATGGCTTCTGGTCAGGCTTTTCTGGAGAAGAAAAGAAAATGAAGAAAAGAAATGGAAGAAAGGAAAGACTCCCTAGCCCTCGGATGCCCTAACAGCGTCGGGGCCGAAAAAAAACAAGAGTTAACCAAGAGAGGTTAGATAGTAAAGTTAAAAGAGTGCAAAACACAAGTAAGTGGAAGAAATGTTTTGCTCAGCTTGGACACCTTATGGTCGCCATCCACATATCCCCTAGATGAGGACCTATGAAGCATAAATATGCCGGTTAATTATATTCTATCTACTTTTCTACTACTTGTCTCGTAACTAGAGCTGAAAAAGTATCGTTATCAGGATAATAACTAATTTCTATACACATTGTTTACAAAATGCGTGTCTTTATCGAGCGTCTCCACTGCCTGCTCGGAGCGGAGAGTGCGTATATTCGACTCTCCTCAGTAATAGACCTGTTTACGTGACGTGTGGTTGTATTAGAATGCCGAAACAAAAATTGTGCAAAGATGAGTTCATTCCTACACAAAGCAGACTGTACTGGAAGCGCATGTCAACATGCAGTTTGTAAACACACAGCCTAGCCTGTAACCCTACTCAAATATCATCATTCAGAAAGTGTAAGTAATCACAATATTTACCTGTGTAGGTTATTAAAGAGATTTCAATTTTGCTCAGGGTAGAATACGGTAACTCAGGGATGTTTATATTATTTATGTAATAAATAAATTTAAACTTATTATTTCGATTTATTGATTAATTTTGCACTATTTACTGACAGAAAAGTACAACTGTTTTATATCTAACTAATATTCGGAGTGGAGTTGATGAGTTTATTTAAGTCCACGTGTATTTAATATCACTTAAAATTCTGAGTTACTAATTATCTCGGATTTTAAAATATTTAAGATTTTAAAATTTACTGAAGGTCGCGGACGGTTGCTGAAGAACTTGCTTCTTGTAGAACGTATGAGTGTATGTGAGAGAGTATTGTCACGTGTCCTCGCCTTATAAGAGCGATGACTCCTCCCATAAAGTCACCATCCCCACTCCAAATGCACATGTTATTCATTATACCTTAGAGGGGTAGGTACCATTCGTTTGGAGTTCCTATGTTGGTAATAGACTCATGTGCACGTTTGTGCGCCTTCCAGTTGTTACTATTAATCGTATAATTATATTTTAGTATTTAGAGTCTATTAATTCTTGCTACAATATCCAGAACATTATGCAAGATAATGTAGGTAAAGAGAGTGTTATTAACTCACTGAGCGGATAATTAAGTGATTTTGCCAATGTAGTACGTAATCACGTTAGTCTGCAGCCAAGAGATTCGCGTAATGGAGTGATTCTGATAATCTAATTACGGAATGAAGTGTAGCCTCAAGTGCCAATTTGTAAAACTAGGTTGTAACAATAATTTCTAAAGACATCTTAATTACTAATGTTAGTCTACACAATAAGGGAATAATGCATTTCAAATAACCAATCAGATTTCTTAAAGCTTGAGTTCGAATCATATATAATTACCCAAAATGAAATGAATGTTTGTTGTATTCAAAATATGACAAAAGTTTGTAATTCTGGGAAGATATTTTTAGGGTTAATTTTCTGAAAATTTTAATAAACAGTATTTCAGATCAAGGTGCAGTTTATCGGACCATCAAGATACAGTGTGTCTAAGCAAGACACAAAAATAAATCTATCATGTCAAAAAATATTTTCGTACATTTCATAGTTTCAGAGAAAGTGTGCCAAATGATAAAAAATAACATACTTTTACACGCTTTATATTAGCTTGACCTGTATCTGTCTATCTACGTAACGGAATATTTCAACACGATTTTCACCCACTTAAAAACATTGGATCGATTTGAAACTTTGTGTACTTGTTAAGGACCAATGGCAATACAATAATTTCATTTTTTTTCTAAATCCTAGCCAGGATCATCAGACATAAAAAAAAATAAAGACCGGTATAATAGGTTGCAGACGTATCGACTTTACAGTCCATCGTTGTAAGAAATTAATATTATATCCTCTGGTAGCTCAGTTGGTAGACCGGTGGACTATAGTGGTATATTATTTCAGTAATCCATAGGTCGCTGGTTCAAAGCCGGCCCGGAGGTTTTTTAGAACTAAAAGTATCATAAACAATTAAATTTTCATGGGATTCCGGTTTATGGCAATCAATTAAACTAAAAATTAAAAAATAAATAAATAATCGTTTTAGAAAACTAAAACAACGCGCTTTATTAGAAAACCAAACTAAAAAATAAATAATAGTTTAAAAAATAAAACAACACCCTTTATTAGAAAACCGAACTAAAAAATAAAAAATAATTTTAATTCATAACACGCTTGGGATAAAATTAAAGTGGTCAACAAAAAAAAAAGCATCTGCAACACATCTGGAATAAAACTACAGTTAGCTCCAAAAAAAACAATTTTACCATCAAAAGCGTGGGGTGCTTTTTATGGTTTTTACGTTTTCTTCTTAGAGACTTTACTTTTACCAATATCTGTTTATTATCAAATATATTAATTGATATAGAGCACCACACGCTTTTGATGGTAAAATTATTTTTGGTAACTCTAGTTTTATTCTAGATGTGTTGGAGATAATTTTTTGTTGACCACTTTAATTTTATCCCAAGCTTATTGGAAATTGAAATTATTTTTAATTTTTTAGTCAGGTTTTCTAATAAAGTGGGTTGTTTTAGTTTTTTAAACTATTATTTATTTTACTATATCATTGTATTTTTCCTGAGCATTATCAAATGTGGAGATTACTAGCTGATCATCTAACCATATATTATACAGAAATGACGTGATCTCATTCTCCAAACTAAGACTTAAGATTATAATAATTAAAGCTAAACAAAACTGATATAACAATTGCATATCTAAAATTAAAATTGGCAGTAAATTGTCACATGGTTTTACTGTAAATAAAGGTCTACGTCAAGGTTATTTCTTGTAGTCTTTCGAGTATTTAAAGTTTTCCCCATTATAGGTTACCAGCCTATAGTTGGGTAAGTCCAGTGGTGGGGTTGCCACCTCAATGCCTCTTGGACAGGCATGCTTTTCTGTAGGGGATGCTCCCTTAGCCTTTGAAGTTTCTCCTTCTCCGCAAGGCAGCGGTTCCTCTCTCTTTCCCTGAGTTGAGGTGCCTCTTCCGCCAAATCTGCCGTATTAAGGGTATCCCTCTCCGCCTTCATTGCCGTTGAGGTCTTCACCGTTCCCTGGTAAGGGCCCTCACATGGTACTAACAGCCGGGCCGGCTGAACCAAGGTTTTTTTTACGAGATGTTACTCCTCCCCCTCCCACCTTTCTCATCCGGGCATGGGACCGGCAATGGTAATGGTTCCAACACGTCCAGAGAATGTCAAATTCCCGTTTACCAAAGATGATTTACCACCTCAACCCTAAAGGCAAAAGAGACCTCGGAAGACCCTTCAACCGATGGAAAGATCAGTTTTTTGTAGTCGCAGAACGGGCATCATCACCGAATACTGCATTCGGAAGAAGAAGAAGAAGAAGAAGTCAAGGTTATTGTCTATCACCGACTCTGTTTAAAATATACCAAATGAAATATTGGAGAATTGGAGGAGATAATGTTCAAGCCTGTTCCTATTTCAAACCATAAAACTTTATACAACTTACATTTTGCAGATGATTATTTACACTGGTCAACATGATTTTTGTCTCATGAGTACCAATAGTTGTACTTAATACAGTTTTTTATCGTGTTTTCAAATATGTATTCGGAATTTCTCCATTACTCACAGTTTTTTTATTACAATTTCAATTAATAGATTTTAATAATTATTTTTTAATTAACCTAGATTTCTTCCCGGAAAATCTTGGCGCAGTGAGAGATGAGCACGGGGAACACTTTCATCAGGAGATTTCATATGGAAAAGAGATATCAAGGCAAATAGAATCCTAATATGCTGGCCGATTATTGTTGGACCATCAAGGGGATGCTCTACAGGCAAAATATAGCAGAAAATCGTCATTTCCTACTTTCTAGGTGAGTCCGAATGTTCGAATATTGTGTAGTTACGAATGTAGAAAATATTGAAGTGTTTGAAATTATAAATGCCTGTTCTCTCGGAAACCTTGCGTGATGGACAAAACCCGGTATCATAATTGAATTCAGGAGAAAACATTGTCAGAATCACATGTTTTTCTTTCTGAGACAATAAAAAAAGTTTATTTTTGGTGGTCAGTGTTATTAATTGCACAAGATTACGGAGATTTAGAACGTATAACTAAAAAATTAATACAAGAATATAATAACTGGGGAATGTGAGGAAAACAAAAAATGATCAATTGGTGAACCAGAACAAAATTTAATTGGAGACGGGAAAAACAAAAATCTTCTAGTGAGATCACATATTTAGGAATTAAAATAGATAAAAATGGAAGTTATGAAGAGGAAAGAAGAAATATAAACAATAAAGAAAAATTTGCAATTGCTTGCCTCAATGGAATATTGTGGGGGAAAAAGTAAGTGATAAAAATAAAATGAATATATGTCATACAATTGTTAAAAGCATCATTACTTATGGAGCAGAACTTTGGTCATTAACAACAAAAACAAATAAGTATACTTTTGGCAACGGAAATCGATTTCATACGAAAGGCAGCAAGAATTTCAAGAAGCTAAAAAATTAGAAACTCAGTTATAAGGGAGAAAATTAATATTCAAGACACTATTTTAGATTACATAAAAACTCAGCAATTAAGATGGTACGGACATGTCCAGCGAATAGAAGAGGATCAGCTATAAAAATGAGTTTTGGAATGGATAACTGACGGAAGACGAGGCTGAGGAAGACCTGAAACTTCCAGGAGTCAGAGGATATGTTTATAATAATAATAATAATAATAATAATAATAATAATAATAATAATAATAATAATGTTCTATTTATTCTGGCAGAATTAAGGTCATAAGGCCTTCTCTTCCACTCAACCAGCACAAATACAAATAAATATTTGACAAATATAGATATACACTATACTAATTATAAACTGTTAAAGGTACATTAAATGTAGAAATGTAAATTTCATGTACAAACAACATTTTATAGGATAATAACAATAATAATACTTACGATAATAATAATATAATAATGATAATAATATAATAATAATGATAATAATAATAATAATAATAATATAAATATGATACATTATACGAGAAACACCAATTAATATATATTCCTTACACTGGAAAATAATGAAGTCGAGTTTAGAGCAAATATAAATTTAGATTTCTTTTAAAAGATACCAATGTCCGGCACCCCGTTATTTCTTGTGGTAGGGAATTCCAGTTGCGAGAAGTGAAGACAGTATATGACATGGAGTGATGTGATGTCCTATGTTGCGGTATATTAAGCAAGAGGCTATGTTGTGATCTTGTGTTTAATTTATGGTTTGAGGATAGATACTGGAAACGAGATGATAATAATTGGGAATCGAGGTATGTAGGATCTTAAATAAGAGATACATTTATACATTATGAAGAAAAATCTACAACCAGGAGATGGAGGACCGACAAAATTGGCTACTAGGAATCGGACGATGTCAAAGACATTAATCAAGCGACGATCTATCTACATACAAAATTTGGCTATGAATTAAAATACATTGTATAAATACAGCTCGTTTAGTCCTATAAATTTTAGTGGAAAATACATAAAGTATGTATTCCGAAACTAATGGAAAAGTTATATTTTAAATCGGATGTTCTTTTAGATTCTATTCCGTGCAGTTGCCCCAGGGCAATTTAATGGTTTATTTTCTATGAAAACTTTAGATACGTGGTACCTACAGGTGGACTCTAGAGTGAATAACTTATATTTATTGAGGGGAAGGGATTGGTGCTTCATGACCCAGAGAAAATGATGTCCTCTCGTGGTCCATAAGGTCACAGTAGACTTTTGGAGAGCGTAATTCGCTATCATATATATTCTAAGAAAATCCATTCCACCTACTGGGTGGTTAAACTTCTATAACAAGTCCCTGAAGGGAAAGAAGAAAAGTTTTAGAGGGGATTTATTGTCATCCAATTCTTTGTCTTAAGAGAATTGTTTTCCGTTCTCTTATATTCATAAGATTACATATGATGAAATTCTGAAAAGCTACTATTTTTTGAATGGAGTGAAATAAAGAAAACAAAACCTTGATATTAACTGTCCGAGATGCTAATTTAACAATTCCACTGGTCAACATGATTTTTGTCTCATGAGTACCAATAGTTGTACTTAATGCAGTTTTTTTTATCGTGTTTTCATATATGTATTCGGAATTTCTCCATCACCCACAGTTTTTTTTATTTCAATTTCAATTAATGGATTTAAATAATTATTTTTAATAGACTTTTTCGTCCATTTGTCCATTGTAGAATAAAACGGGGAACACTTCCATCAGGAGATTTCAGCTATGGAAGAGAGATATCAAGGCCAATGGAATCCTAATATGCTGGCCGATTATTGTTGAGCCATCAAGAGGGATGCTCCACAGGCAAAATAAAGCAGAAAATTGTCATTTTTGACTTTCTAAGTGAGTCCAAATGTTCGAATATTGTGTAGTTACGAATGTAGAAAATATTAAAGTGTTTCAAATTATAAATGCCTGTCTCTCGGAAACCTGGCGTGATGGAGAAAAACTGATATCATATTTGAATTCAGGAGAAAACATACTATTAAAATCACATTTTTCTTTCTGAGATATATAAAAGTTTTTTTTTTTTGCTCAGTGTTATCTTTCCTCTGTCTTAAAATCGGAGCCAAGACCACATTTCAAATACTGGAGTTAACTGATTTGATTTACAGAGGTTACCAATTTACGGTCGAGACAAGTTTTATATTGGGATTTTATTAATCCTGGAAAACCATCTAATCATCACTGATAACATATTTCCCTCGATTAGTATTGTAAAGAATGGAGACTATAACCACATGGCAGTAGGGGCCTATACCACTTAATAGATTATATAATTTAGACACTCTAGTATTTGCAGATGACTCTTTTTCACCAAATTGCAATAAACTACAACATGGAAATCTCAACAGAAAAATCTAAAGTCATGGCTTTCTTAGGAAAAGACCCAGTTCGCAGTAAAACTGTTATTAATAATAAAATATTAGAAAAACCAACACATTTAACTATCTCGGATACCAAGTTACATACGAAGAAGAAAAAAATTTTAGTCAAAAAATTATAAAATTTAACAGAGTAACAGGAATTATAAATAATATTTTCAAGCCAAACACAGTTCAGCAACACAACGAACTAGAATTTATAAAACAATGGCCAGACCCATATTATGTTACGGCAGTGAGGCCTGGACAATTCGCAGTGTAGATGAACAAAGACTAACTGCGGCAGAAATGAAATTTATGAGACGTACTGCGGGCTATTCAAGGGCAGACCATAAAAGGAATTCTGAGATTCTCAAAGAATTACAAACAGAACCAGTCATGGAATATGTACAAAAATACAGAAACAACTGGAAATCTCACGTACGAAGAATGAGCAGAACAAGAATACCACGTCAGATCTTAAATTACCAGCCACCAGGCAAGAGATCTTTGGGCAGACCCTTCAAACGTTGGATTGAGACCGTAACAGACCACTAGATCTATCACATGCTTTTTCAGGTAGCTCTGTATCGAGTTAATTGTTTATCAGAAGAGGCACCCATGACCTTGTGGGTCAAGAAATGTATTTATGATTCATGGTTAAAAAAAGTCTCTTTCAGAAAGTCTTGAACCAGTAGCTAACATCAGACACGCGGGGTAAGTAAGTTACAAATAGAAACACTAAATTAATATAAAATTATAGAATATTCACCTGAAAGGTCCGTCTCCTCAACTTAATTATCATTTAACTGTAGCGCTTTCGGGACTTGTCCCATCATCGGCAGGATTCAAAACTGGTGTTTCACTGAAGATCTGGTAGAGGGGGTTGCATGTATTTGGTTCGTTTTCGTTTATCAGGCTGTCGTTGTGAGCTGCTTTCATGATTTCCATCTCTTCGAGTACGTTTATCTTCGCTGGATTATTTTCTCTGTGCATTACTGTTAGGGTGTTTTCAATATTTAACATGCGATGTCCTTCATGGATAACGTGTTTTGCATAGCTTGATTTACCCATGAAGGACATCGCATGTTAAATATTGAAAACACCCTAACAGTAATGCACAGAGAAAATAATCCAGCGAAGATAAACGTACTCGAAGAGATGGAAATCATGAAAGCAGCTCACAACGACAGCCTGATAAACGAAAACGAACCCAATACATGCAACCCCCTCTACCAGATCTTCAGTGAAACACCAGTTTTGAATCCTGCCGATGATGGGACAAGTCCCGAAAGCGCTACAGTTAAATGATAATTAAGTTGAGGAGACGGACCTTTCAGGTGAATATTCTATAATTTTATGTTAATTTTGAATAAACCTCAACGGAACACATCATGAACCTTATAAAAGTTGAAGAAACACTAAACTAATTCAGGAGGAGAATGAGATATTAAATAATGTACATAGAATATTAATCGTACTAACTCACTGGCTCTATCGAACCCGTACGTTGAAGGCCGCGCGGAAATAAGCTCTCCATACATCCCTATCCTGAGCTAATGTTTTCCAATCATCCCCTGTATATACTACTTCTCTAAATGCATCGACAATGTTATTCTCCAACCTCATTCTTGGTCTACTAACTGGGCGTTTTCCCTCTAGTTTTCCTACCAGAAGCCTCCATGAACGTCTTTCATTCCCCATTCGTGCCACATGTCCTGCCCATGACAGTCTACGAGACTTAACTGTTCTTATTATATCTCGCTTCCTATAAAGACCATGTAATTAACAGTTAAGTAGTCTTCTCCATTCACCTGTCTGTTCATCTCTCTTTGGTCCAAATATTTTCCTAAGAACTTTATTCTCAAATACTCGTAATCTCCTTTCCTCCCTTAAAGTAAGAGCCCATGTTTCGCATCCATATAATATAACTGGTAGAATAATAGTTTTATATATTTTCAGTCCCCCCAGGAGCTATCACCTTGACGTGGTGGGGGGGGGCTTAGTACCCGATGAACCAGACGACCCTACTGGGGAAGATTGACATAGGTTAATCTTGCTGGTGGGTAAGAGGCGAGGGGAACTAAGTATAGCTCGCAACGAGGGAATGGCGTCTGTATCCATATTGGGCGGCCACATCTTCGTCAAGTCTTCAACGGTCAACAGGGCGACAAGGAATAGCACAGCTAAACTTGTAGGGCTTGAAGAGCGGAAGGAGCAGCCCTCTTTTGGGGGGTGGATACCGAGAGGAGCATGTTTGGAGGCTCAGAGGAAGCAGCCCTTCCACCATCCTTGTCCTGCGAAGCGCTCGTAACGCTTCCAGGAGACATTCATCTTACTGAGAAGCTTCATGGAAATCAGCCGGATTGTCATAAAAGGAACCGACCCAAGCAGGGTTGGAAGACCTAGAAGTCGTTGGGCTGATGCATTATTAAGTCGGAACGGGCAATTGCCTAATCCCTGGAGTGATGATGCTATTTTCAGTTTAACGTTTTTTGAAAGGAGTTGATACATCAAGAGTCTCAGTAATGCATAATACCACGCATTTCCAGGATTGAGCCTATGTTTAATTTCTTTGTGCATCACATTCCTATTTGTAATAATTATACTATTAACCATAATAAAATGTAATTTAAAATTTTGATCGAGAGAGGATTTCCTTGAAATATAGGCCTAAGGGTAAATTTGATTGCAATTCCCTTTTCAAAGATATGCATTAATTAACTAATTACTATAGAATATTAATTATATTATTAACCATAATAAACGAAAGAATACCAAAAAGAACCTTCCTGTATAATTCCAGAGGAACAAGAGATGTTGGCCGACCACGCAGAAGATGGACTCAACTTTTAACTTCGCCGGAACAGGCTGCATAGCCTAAACCTTGTAGTAGAAGAAGAAAGAACCATAATAAAATTTGGAAGAGATCGTGAGAGGATTTCCTACAGATAGAAGGATAAATCTGATTGCAATTTATTTTTCTGCCTATCTGAAGTTTTCTGCTCCTAATTGTTTAGCCCTTAGAAAAGATTAACTGTATCTTATGTTTAACACAAATTAGAGAGTTCATCCATATCCATGTCTAATTAATGTCACAATTTTTTTTCTTTGTCATGATAATAGATTGTATTTGTAAAAATAAATAAATAAGACTCAAATGAACAATTACGATATTTGAATAAACTCTCCTGTGATAATAAGCTGGTTCAGTGGAAGAGAAGGCCTTATGGCCTTAACTCTGCCAGAATAAATACAACATTATTATATGAAACTTGATACTTAAAATCCATTTAGAAGCACAAATCAATGTCACTTTAATTTACGTATTTATGAAAATAAATGTAAAAAACATTTTTAAAGCACGAAATTCAATATTACACCTCTGACCAGTTTTACATTTTTACATGAATTGTTATTTCTCATAAGTATTGCCAGAGTGATTTGTAAATTATCGATACATTCACGAGTGATGAGTGAATTTATCATAAGTAATGCCACGAGTGATTTCCAAATTATCGATAAATTCACGACTCACGAAGTGAGGAGTGAATTATCTAGAGAATTTGGAAATCAAGAGTGGCATTTGTTAGGACTATTTAACGAATAAAATTAAGCTGTTTACTCACAAATCATTATTTAACTATAGTTATTTTAAAATATTTATATATTTAATGTAAACGGCGATGTTTGAAAACAAATGAGAAACGATAGGTACGCTTCTATACTGCTTCTTTTGTTTATCACTGCAACCAGATCATACTATTTATTGCCAAAGGAACGCAATATTGTAAGAATGCTCTCTAGTGGAGAAAAAATGAAACACATCAATCTGTATATTAATTCATTTTTGATGTCGTATGATGTAAATATGACAATTATATTTTTCTCGATTATTACCTGGGAAAAAATACATTTAAGAAAGTGCAAACAGTGGTTTCTTTTTTTGGTGGTATAATCAATTGCTACAAATGTTGACATGTAAGCACTATTATATACAATCTGGTAGCCGTATTTGTTATAGGCTCAGTCACTGCAAAATAACGGTCAGACCTGTTCAGAATATTAAAAAGGAGGAGCTTTGTTTAATATATGATAATCCTAACACTGATAAATATTTCGTGAAACACGACTCTGATTGGTTGTAAAACAGAAATCATTGAAACGTGATTGGTCATTGACTCCCATTTGGGGCATGAGTTAAATAGTCTAGAGAATTTGGAAATCAAGAGTGGCATTTGTTAGGACTATTTAACGAATAAAATTAAGCTGTTTACTCACAAATCATTATTTAACTATAGTTATTTTAAAATATTTATATATTTAATGTAAACGGCGATGTTTGAAAACAAATGAGAAACGATTGGTACGCTTCATTTGCTTCTTTTTGTTCATCACTGCAACCAGATCATACTATTTATTGCCAAAGGAACGCAATATTGTAAGAATGTACTCTAGTGGAGAAAAAATGAAACACATCAAACTGTATATTAATTCATTTCTGATGTCCTATGATGTAAATATGACAATTATATTTTTCTGTAATGTTATTACCTGGGAAAAAATACATTTAAGAAAGTGCAAACAGTGGTTTCTTTCTTTGGTGGTATAATAAATTGCTACAAATGTTTTTATATTAACTCCCGCATACGCTATGTGTTGACATTCATGCACATGTAAAAAAGGAGGTGCTTTCTTTATTATGATAAACTTTAGTTGGTAAATTCTAGGTGAACACGATTGTGATTGGTTGTAAATCAAAAATCATTGAAACGTGATTGGTCATTGACTCCCATTTGGGGCATGAGTTAAATAGTCACAAAAAGAAAGTTCTGGTCATAGAAAATAAACGCCTCAAAATTATATTTTCGACCCAACGTACACAAGGATCGCAGAGCTATAGAACAAGCATAACTGCCGTTACAAATGAACAGCAAACATGTTGCATGTTGCAATTAAACATGGATCTCACAAACACAACTGTTTAATATAGGACATATGCTATAGCAACGTATTATATTCCCTAGACCCCACCAATGATGACCCAGACTACTGAAATGAGTGCTGTGCTACAGTTAGAGTAGAGTGTCTCATTTCAAGTTCTCCGCTTTCGGACTCTCTGCTTGTCCGGAGCGTGGTCTCCGATGCCCTGCTCTGGGGAGGAAACATTAATTTCATCCCATATTTACATAGACACACGGCTGAAATCCAAAGCCACCAAATACACTCGATAGGCATTAGCCGCCAAGGAGCCATTCCTGGTTCCAGATGTTGCACATTGGCGATGTTTCGAAAACGTCTGGCACAATGAATGATGAATGAATTCATATAGAAGAAAATATCTATACAAAAATGTGAAACATTTCTGTTACTATAGGAATCAGATTAACAGATGTTTCTTTGGACTTAGAAAATATCTAAGATGCAGCAATTAGTAGAATGTTAAGTTCAATTATTAAAATTAGATTGGAGGAACTAATACAAAATAAAATATCAGAAAAGCAAACAGGTTTTACAGCAGGTAAATCGTGCCTTGATAATATATTTGTGATCGGGCAGATTACAGAAAAGAAGTTGGCGAAAGAAAAAGAAGTTCATATGGCATTTATAGATCTGGAAAAGGCATATGACTCTGTACCCATCAACAAGCTCTGGGTGGCAATGGAGAAGTTTGGAATACATAAATCTCTTATACATTTTATAAAAAGAATGTATGATTGTAAAGCAAGTATTAAGGTTGGAAATAGAGTATCCTCAGAATTTGATATAACAAAAGGATTAAGACAAGGATGTGGGATGTCACCAACATTGTTCAAGATATATTTAGAAGATGTATTAATGAAATGGAATAAGTCATGTAGGGGGAATGGGAATCAACGTTTATGGTCATTTTACTGCACAATTTATTATTCGCTGATGACCAGATTATAATAGGATACGAAAAAGAAGATATAGAATATATGATTAGAAAGTTGGTAGATGCATTTGAGGTAGGTGGACTGAAGATAAATTATATTAAAACAGAATACAAGGTAATCGGAGGAAATTCAGAAGACCTACAAATAAATAATATGATAATTAAACGTGTTGAAGAATTTAATATATCTTGGATCTATAATTGATAAATCTGGTACTTGTGAAAAAGATATTATTAACAGAGTAAATTGTGCGAGGAAGGTGATTAGATCCCTGAATGGTCTTTTATGGAATAGAAATTTGACCAGAAAACAAGAGAAGAGATTCTACAGACAATAATAGAAAGTATACTTACATATGGATCAGAAAGCTGGACAATAAATGAAAGGATGCAGAAAAGAATCTTGGCGACAGAAATGGGTGGACTACGGAGAAGTATGTGAATATCCAGGCTACAACATATTCGAAATACATATATCAGACAAGAAATGGATGCACAAGAATCTGTTATCGATAGGATAAGAAAGAGAGCTCTACAGTGGTATGGACATGTACAACGGATGTCGGAAGACCAGTGGCCTAAACAGGTGTTAGATTGGATGGTACCAGGCAGAAGGAAGAGGGGGAGGAGTAGAAGAGCATGGTATGAGGGAATATATGATGCCATGATGAGAAGGGGTATGGAAGAAGGACAATGGGAAGATAGGAATCTGTGGAAAGCAGGAATCAAGGGCGAACTGCTGAAAAGTGGAAAGCCTGTATTAAGTATTAAGTAAGTAAAATATCTAAGATCACACTTAATAACAAAGAAAACTAAGTTACTGGTTTATAAAACTCTTATAAAACCAGTAATTACATATGCATCAGAAACTTGGACTCTCTTAAAGTCAGATGAGAAATATCTGCTACTTTTGAAACAAAAAAAATGAGAGCTATTTTTGGGCAGTTAAAGAAGGTGATATTTGGAGAAGAAGGACAAATTGTACATTGTATGAATTATATAAGAAACCCAATTTAGTGAAGTACCGGTATATAAAAATTAATAGATTGGACTGGGCTGGACATTTGATACGTATGGACAACAATAAAACTGTTAAAACGATTCAAGTTTGTTGCAAACTGATAGTCTATAAGTCCGTGGCCATTTATATATATATATTTTAAATGCATGTTAATTACTAAGATTGATTGGAGAAAACCCTCAATGACGAGGAAAATTCTCAAGTTTAAAAAAAAATTAAATTTAAAACCAAAACTGGAACATCAAATTAAGATGGGAGGATAATGTCTTGCAATATATTATAATTAGTAAAATTATAAATTGGAAGAATTTAGCAGCAAATAGAGAAGCCTGGAAGGATATTCTGAGGAAGGCTAGGGCCCAAAATGGGCCGTCATGCCATATATGATTATAGGGCCCAAAATGGGCTGTCATGCCATATATGATAATAGGGCCCAAAATGGGCTGTCATGCCATATATGATGATAGGGCCCAAAATGGGCTGTCATGCCATATATGATGATAGGGCCCAAAATGGGCTGTCATGCCATATATGATGATAGGGCCCAAAATGGGCTGTCATGCCATATATGATGATGATAGGAATCAGATTATGAGCAACGAATAAAAGTGTGCTATTATCTGCAACCAAATGTTTTCTAATTTACATTTTAAATCTCTGAACGTAGTTAAAGTTTTCCAATCACGTAGAAGCGATTCATGAAAACTCTTGTATATTTGAATCGTGTGTGTTTATATTTTAATGAGATGTATTAGTGCTGGGAGATTTATAACCTCAATCCCAGAAATTCTTTATTTGCAGTTTCGAGATTTTCACAAAAGTAATCTAAATGCTAATACTGAAAATGCAGTTTCAACTTACTGTTGCAACCGTATATGAGGAGAGAAGATTGCAAATGTACTAAGTAGCTTCCGTACGTTTTATAGGAAAGAATGCAACACCTCACCTATGGATATTCTTGGGAGTATGTAAACTAACATAATAAATAATAGTTAAAAAACTTAAAACAACACGCTTTATTAGAAAACCAAACTGAAAAATAAATAATAGTTTAAAAAACTAAAATAGCACACTTTATTAGAAAACCAAACTAAAAAATAAATAATAGTTTAAAAAAACTAAAACAACACGCTTTATTACAAAATCAAACAAAAACCAAACTGAAAAATAAATAATAATTTAAAAAAACTAAAATAGCACACTTTATTAGAAAACCAAACTAAAAAATAAATAATAGTTTAAAAAACTAAAACAACACGCTTTATTACAAAATCAAACAAAAACCAAACTGAAAATAAATAATAGTTTAAAAAAACTAAAATAGCACACTTTATTAGAAAACCAAACTAAAAAATAAATAATAGTTTAAAAAAACTAAAACAACACGCTTTATTACAAAATCAAACAAAAACCAAACTGAAAAATAAATAATAATTTAAAAAAACTAAAATAGCACACTTTATTAGAAAACCAAACTAAAAAATAAATAATAGTTTAAAAAACTAAAAACAACACGCTTTATTAGAAAACCAAACTAAAAAATAAATAACAGTTTTAAAAAACTAAAACAAACACGCAAAACCAAACGAAAACCAACTTAAAAATAAATAATAGTTTAAAAAACTAAAACAACACGCTTTATTAGAAAACCAAACTAAAAAATAAATAATAGTTTAAAAAACTAAAACAACACGCTTTATTAGAAAACCAAACTAAAAAATAAATAACAGTTTAAAAAACTAAAACAACACGCAAAACCAAACGAAAACCAAACTTAAAAATAAATAATAGTTTAAAAAACTAAAACAACACGCTTTATTAGAAAACCAAACTAAAAAATAAATAATAGTTTAAAAAACTAAAACAACACGCTTTATTAGAAAACCAAACTAAAAAATAAATAATAGTTTAAAAAACTAAAACAACACGCAAAACCAAACGAAAACCAAACTTAAAAATAAATAATAGTTCAAAAAAACCAAAACAGCACACTTTATTAGAAAACCAAATTAAAAAATAAATAATAGTTTAAAAAACTAAAACAACACGCTTTATTAGAAAACCAAACTAAAAAATAAATAATAGTTTAAAAAACTAAAACAACACGCTTTATTAGAAAACCAAACTAAAAATAAATAATAGTTTAAAAAACTAAAACAACACGCTTTATTAGAAAACCAAACTAAAAAATAAATAATAGTTTAAAAAACTAAAACAACACGCTTTATTAGAAAACCAAACTAAAAAATAAATAATAGTTTAAAAAACTAAAACAACAGCTTTATTAGAAAACCAAACTAAAAAAATTAATAATAGTTTAAAAAAACTAAAACAACACGCAAAACCAAACGAAAACCAAACTGAAAAATAAATAATAGTTTAAAAAACTAAAACAACACGCTTTATTAGAAAACCAAACTAAAAAATAAATAATAGTTTAAAAAACTAAAACAACACGCTTTATTAGAAAACCAAACTAAAAAATAAATAATAGTTTAAAAAACTAAACAACAGCACACTTTATTAGAAAACCAAATTAAAAAATAAATAATAGTTTAAAAAACTAAAACAACACGCTTTATTAGAAAACCAAACTAAAAAATAAATAATAGTTTAAAAAACTAAAACAACACGCTTTATTAGAAAACCAAACTAAAAAAATAAATAATAGTTTAAAAAACTAAAACAACACGCAAAACCAAACGAAAACCAAACTGAAAAATAAATAATAGTTTTAAAAAACTAAAACAGCACACTTTATTAGAAAACCAAATTAAAAAATAAATAATAGTTTAAAAAACTAAAACAACACGCTTTATTAGAAAACCAAACTAAAAAATAAATAATAGTTTAAAAAACTAAAACAACACGCTTTATTAGAAAACCAAACTAAAAAATGAAAAATAATTTTAATTTCCAACACACTTGGGATAAAATTAAAGTCGTCAACAAAAAAAATCATCTCCAATACATCTAGAATAAAACTAGAGTTATCTACAAAAAAATAATTTTACCATCTAAAGCGTGCGGTGCTTTTTGTGTTTTTTTACATTTTCTTTTTAGAGACTTTACTTTTACGAATATCTGTTTACTATCAAATATATTGATATAGAGCACTCCACGCTTTTGATGGTAAAATTATGTTATTTGTAGATAACTCTAGTTTTATTCTATATGTGTTGGCGATGATTTTTTTTGTTGACGACTTTAATTTTATCCCAAGCGTGTTGGAAATTATTATTTTTTTTCATTTTTTAGTTCGGTTTTCTAATAAAGCGTGTTGTTTTATTTTTTTTTAACTATTATTTAATTTTCATTTTTTAGTTTGGTTTTCTAAAAATGTAAATATTTTAAAATTCGATAATATTGTAGTATGAGCTAAAAGTAATACGCTTCTAAAAAATCCTCCGGGCCGGATTTGAATCAGCGACCTATGGATTATTGAAATTATATACCACTACAGTCCAACACCACTTTACCAACTGAGCTACCAGAACGACAGACTAAAAAGTCGATACGTCCGCAACCTGTTATACCGGTCTTTATTTCTTTGATGTCCTCATGATCCTGCCGAGGATCTTAAAAAAAATAATGAAATTATTGTACTGTCATTGGTCCTTTACAAGTATATAAAGTTTCAAGTCGATCTAATGTTTTTAAGTTGGTGAAAATCTTGTTCAAGATTCCGTTACATAGATAGATACAAGTCAAGCTAATATTAAAGCGTGTAAAACAAGCCATATTTTAAATCATGGGTGTCAAAATATCGGAGAGGTTATTTACACAGTTAAACAAATTTTAAATGTGGAAAATGTGTGTAGAATTAAATATCTAAAAACTATTCGAACATAATTGAATTACTGTAACCTGTAAAAGTACGACTTCCATGTTGAATAACTGCGGAAGTATTAGAGAGGCCATGACAGAAAGAAGTCCCACTTTTTTCTCATATGTACTAGTAAAATGAGTTAAAGATAATTAAATTTCGTGCCTAAATACATTTGATATACCCTTTTATCAATATTTGTTGGATTAAAAAGGTGTTTAAGTTGATAAATAGATTTCTGGTTAGCTATCAACCGCGCCCGAATGTTGGAAAGTATCCATAACATAGGCTATACAAAAACAACAATAATGTAACAACAATACATATATTTGAATGCAGTTCAAAACCATTAATCCGCTATACATTTTATAAACTAGTGCACTTTACCACAAGAATGATTATAACGTAAATGTATTTTGTTAGCTTCATAAGAGTAAACGATCTTAAAACTTACATTTTGTAATGCGATAAATGACGTAGCCATTTCTGAAAACAGGTGAGGATACGAAATTCAACTTTGCCTTGTTTTACTCTTAAATCATTTATTTTTTCAATTACCCTTAAATTCGTAATGTATCTTTATGGATACATCAGTTGGTTTAATTAATTTAATATTTTAAATAATTCAGAAGAAAACGAACAAAAATAAACCACTTAAATGCGTGTCTAATTATACAATATACATAATAGCAACAATCACTCAAGATTCCGTTTTCACTGCGGTCCGCCACATTAAAATAACTAACAGAAGAAATTTGTGTTTTGCCAATTTAATACTGTATATTACATTCTAATATGAATACTGTACCTTAGGCTGAAGATCTTGATTGGATCCTTATTTGTTTTCTCATTGCTGCAAGTTTGAATGCATTGTACGACACATGGAATTCAGTCACTTTTCTCAAAAGCACGATGCTGCACAACACACTATAATTTACGTGAGTAATTAAAGCGTGTCTTTGTAATTTACACACAAAACGCGCTTCGCCAAAGCACTGAAATAAGTTTATACGTAAAAAAAGGATGAATTTCTAAACACGACTACAATGCGAAGCGTTATCTCCACTACTGAACCTGTGTCACGTGATCAACGATTGTCTGACTGACCTCTACATCAGCACAGCGATGTTCCTTTGTTTATAGTAGAGGTGCATTCATCTAAGTGGAAAAATTTGAAGATACTCTACTGCAAAACTATTTTTCAATTCACAACAGAGTATCTACCACATTGTGACTGTCCATATGCAGTATACCATAGGCTAGTTAAAAACACCGATCATAAATGCATAACTATAATTTTAATAACCTTTTTTTTTTGGAAATATTAACTTGCAAACATGCTGATACTACTAGGGCTGATACAACAAAAATAAGAACTATTCAGGGGAAAACATTATTTGATAAAATACACAACACAGAAATTAGGGGCAAATGTCATATTCAAGACATAACCAAATTTATTAAACATAGACCAAAATATTGGAAGGGTCATCTAGGCCCATCCGTCCACCCCTTGGGATACCTCGGTCGTCATGACCATACTCCAAAGTCCTAGTTCTAGTCCTCCCTATCCTATGTTCACGTCCACGTTCAAGTTCACGGTCCTTAAACCAACACCCTAGGGAGAGAGTGTTGGAGTTCGCAGTTCTGGGAATTGCTGAGCTACATAGTACATCAGGTCGCTCAATCCTGACGACCCCACAGTTGGTCCACGGGCTCCATGAGCCTAGCCGGGAGGACTGCTGTCGCAGATCCACCGATCATTCCCCTGTTCTGCCTCCAGGGACGTGTCCTGCAGCCGTTGTGAGACCGGCTAGGGCTACAAGCCCAACAGTGTGAGACTTTTAGTACACCCAGGTGCTCATCTCCTGGCGACCCCACAGTTTGTCGACGGGACCGTAGGCCGAGCCAGGAACCAGTACAGTAGCTCCCCTCTGGACTGGTCCGAGCCGAGCCCTGGTGTGCCCCCAGGGACGCCTTCTGCAGCTGTTGTGGGCCAGCACGGAGCTCGCAAGCTCCAACAGATGAGCAAGTATTACGACAAGGCGCTCAACTCTTGCCTACCCCACTAATGGTTCACGAGTCCCTTGGACTTAACCGGGGGGACTGTCTAGCAGATCCACCGATTCCCCCAGTGCACCAGCTGGGGACGTGTTTGGTTGCTGAAGTGGGTCCAGCCTGAGCATTAGTACGTCAGGTCGCTCAACTCCTGACGACCTCACAGATTGTCCTTGGGTCACTCGGTTCCAGAGTCGGCGCTTAGTCCCAAAAGCCAAAAGACCGCGCTTCCTCCTTTCTCGAGCTTGTCGACCTGGTGGTAATTCCCAGCATTACGCCCGGTATTGTCCCAACCAGCCCGTTCGCAAGACTAAGCCTAGTCGTGCCGCTGCTGTGAGTCAGCCCACTGAGCAATGTAGGCATCCAGGGAGCTCATCGCCCATGGTGCCCCCACAAAAGGGTCATATAGAAAGAATGGAAGACAACCGACTTGCAAAAAGAGCTAAAGAAGATAGACCAATGGACGGGAGAAGAACAAGAGGAAGACCAGTCAAGAGATGAATAGACAGTAGATGCACATCCAATACGTCTTCCTCCGAGGAGTGACTTTGGAAATAAACAGATGAAAATCCTACAAATTATGATTAAAAAGAAGAAGAAGAAGGAAATATTAAATAGAGACATGCTGATAAATGTTTTTTTTTTCAATTATTAATTTAGAATAATTATTTTTGTCCAATGCCATCAGATTGTCTTTTATGACATTTCTGGCTTTCTCCCCTGGCATTGGCGGATTGTAACCCATTTCTTAGATTGTGGCACATGGAAGGCGGAGTTCCGTTACCCCCGATGGTATGATGGGTGATAAATGATAATGAAGCGCCAGGAGAGTCCTTAACCGAAACTTAACCTAACTTCCAGACCATGAGCCACCACAGAAATAATTCCCTTTAAGAAAAATGCACATGATCTGTCCGAGATATGAAACGAGGACGTCATGAACTGTAGTCAGAAACGCTGACCACTAACAAATGAGGCTGTTCGATGCCATGATTACAAGGTACTTCAGATTTATAACACCAGAAGGCAGTGTTCGGACTTATTTTCACTTTTAATAAGTTTGATGTTTTAATCCTAAATCTATCACTTCTCAGTGAATGAAAAATTGAATAATAGCTTAAATCGTTAAAGGACTGTAAGAAAAACTGCTTAAGAATATCAAAAGAACCAGTAAGATCCAAATAAAAGTGGAAAGAAAAATTATAGAACAAGTATCAGATTTTGATTATTTAGGTGTATTAATGACACACATAAAAAATGTAACAAAAGAAGGAACGAAACAAGCTGATAAAGCAGCACAAATATCAGGATATATGAAAGAATAAATTGAAAATAAAATCACTAACAGAAACAACTCACTAATACTACTTTTTAAGAATTAATAATGCGTTTTTGCATTATTTAATAAAAATATACTTAGGATTTGTTAATATATTTACCTAATGCCTTGTATAAAAAGCATAGATTAATTCATTGTAGTTTATTACTTTCTTTGTATTTTTTATCTTTTCTTTTTATGTATAGTAGATTCGAGCTGTTATTCCTTTTTTTATTCATTGTATCATTAATTTAATTTTAATTGTATTTAGTTTCATTCTATTATTAGACATTAATTTCATTATTATTCAATATGACAGATAATTAATTGTTCAATGACTATTATTGTAACTTTTTTTGTATTCATATGTAACATATGTTTGTCCTGTTTAATATGACTATTATTGTATTTTTTTGTATTCATATGTAACAAATGCTTGTTCTGGTGAGTGGAAGAGAAGGCCACATGGCCTTAACTCCACCAGGCTAAATAAATCTATTCTATTCTATTCTACTCTAAGATTTAATTTGGCGCAACAAACATAAGTTAATAGAAAACAAAATCCGCATATACAAAACGATAGTTCGACTATATGGAGCATGAACTAGGGCTGATACAACAAAAACTAAACAAATAATAACCACATGCGAAATGAAGATCTTAAGAACTATTCAGGGGAAAACATTATTTGATAAAATACACAACACAGAAATTAGGGACAAATGTCATATTCAAAACATAACCAAATTTATTAAACATAGACCAAAATATTGGAAGGGTCATCTAGAAAGAATGGAAGACAACCGACTTGCAAAAAGAGCTAAAGAAGATAGACCAGTGAACGGGAGAAGAACAAGAGGAAGACCAGTCAAGACATGGATAGACAATGAATGCACATCCAATACGTCTTCCTCGGAGGAGTGATTTTGGAAATAAACAGGATGAAAATCCTACAAATTATGATTAAGAAGAAGAGAAGTTAAAGCACTGGCGCACAGAACCAGATATGTTGGTACAAATTCCGATTTGAGCATATATTTTTCTCTTCAAATTTAATTAAGATGTTCAATCAATCATTCGGACTACATTCGTCCTAATGCTGATGAAAATAACTCAAATTCCTTCAGTCTGATTGGTTGGCCAAAATATCACAGAATTGCAATCATTCATTTCTTAGGTTGGGGCACCTGGAAGCTGGAGTTACGTTACCCTGATTATATGGCTGACAAAAAATCATAGTGAAGGGCCAGGAGAGCCCTTAACCATAACTTAATCTAAATTCAAGACCATGGGCAAATCTAAAAAAAAAATCATGGCGCAACATGCCTAGAAGCCTTTGGCATACCAGCCGGCTGCTGGCTTCACATTCATATGTGTTCATCATAGAGGTTGACGATTAGCTACTTCCAGTAATCCAAAATCCAGTAATGGCAACCCATTGCACGGAGTCGATGGACTCCCTGCTTGAGTTAGGGTGGAGTGGAGTGAAGGGGATTACGGCGCAGATGGTAAAAAGTGAGGGTTATTCGATCTACCAATTCGAAACTTATATTACTACCCTATAGTTTAGAGAGAACTGGCGCTGGATTTAATGCCTTGCAGATAAAAACGGCACTTTTTTTGGACACGGCCTTGGTACATCACAATGCTTCTTTGGAAGAGATTTTAAGGTACATTTTGGCATACAATGGTCGATAATTCTCTTGTTAGTATTGCAGAAAATATAATGAGTCAATAAAATGGAAATGATGTTTTATTATTTTCATTAACTTAACACGAAATAAAACACATTGTCAGCGTGCGTGCGTGCGTGCGTGTGTGTGAGAACCTTTTAAATCCTAAGTGGCGTAAATTCATTAAACATTTTTTGAGATATGAAGAATTTTAGTAGATTAAGTTAGTTTAAAAATTCGAGAATACTACCAAACAATAATTTCCCCACCCCATTGATTGTTTTAGCACATGTATGTTCTTTTTTGTCTTTATCCCCACTTTATAGGTAATTTATAAACACTTACACCACTTGGCTTTAAACAGTTTGAGGGTATATTTCAAGAATGAACTTGCATAATCAACAAAAATAATATTTTCATTTTATTTAAATGCTCCACTGTTGTGGTCTCCAGGTAGTGTGCCTAGTCACACAGCGGTCCCGGGTTCGATCCCCGGTCGAGACCAGTTTCCTGGGTGATGGATTTTTTCGGGGTTTTTCCTCAACTGCAAGACAAACGTCAGAAAACTTTAAGGCCCAAACTGTCCTCGAACATCATCTGGCCACCATTATCATCATTAATATATCCATTAGGTTTAGCTTGAAAAATGGAAGCTGATAAGACACGTTCTCCTTGTAAAAGATTGTAAATGGATTGGATTTCCGATACCTAATCCAGTGCATCTTTAGCCATGAAACTGGATGGTTTTCTTCATCAAGCTTTCTCTTAGTAATGATCGATCTATCTATCTTCGGGTTTTTACAGCTGCTGCCGTCTTCCCGTGCCAAACCTCCAAAGCCTACGGTCTTGGGCATCTTCGATGCTTAGCCCTCTAGCTTGCATTACTGTCTTCATGTTTTCCTTCCATGTTAACCTTGGTCTTCCTCTTTTCTTCTTTCTATTCGGATGCCATTCATATAGTTGCTTCGGCCATCGCTCATCTTCCATTCTTAAAACATGTCCTAACCACTTTAATTCCTTTTCCTCAATTCTTTCAATTATGCTTTCTTCTGCTTACATTATGTTTCTAATTTCCTTATTTGTGACACGTTCTAATTTAGACTTTCTGGCACTTCTTCGTAAATAATCCATTTCTAGAGCTATTAGTCTATTCTTGTAGTACTTATTGATTGTCCATACCTCACTTCCGTACATTGCAACAGATTCCACCAATGTTTTACAAATATATTTTTTTTTGTGTCTTTCCAAATATGCTTATCCCACCATATGGAATTTAATGATGATATTATTTTGATACTCAATTCAATTCTATGTTTTATGTTCTCTTTTCCTATACCTTTGATGTTATCCATAATCATTCCCAAATATTTAGTTTGTTTCACTTGCTTTATTTGGATTCCTTCTTCCAATATTAAATTTTCTCTTTCATTGCTATTTATTGCCAGATATTCTGTTTTTTGTAAATTTACTGTGAGACCCCATGATTCATATGTGTTTTTCAACCTTTTTACCATGAATTCCATATCAATGATCATAATGATTCTTTAAATATTTTCTTAGCTAAAACTCTTCGCCAGACATCACAGTAAGAGGATTATTTTCCCTTGATTTCGTGATAACTTGAAATAGTCAGGAGGGCAAATATATATTGAGTCTTACTGCACAATTTAATTGAACCAAAGTTTGAGTCGTTCGGAAGATTTGAATGACCACTGATCATATACTTTTGATCAATTGTTTCAAAGTTGTTGCCTTCATTAAAAACTAGGCTTAATAAATTTAATGTAATTTTCCAGTTCCGGTTTCATGCTGTGAATGTATCGCTTTATAATTAAAGCAGAATTTTAATATCATAATAAATATGAAAGTTAAAGTTAATAACTTTGTATTTTTAAATTCTTTTAATATTTAAATATAACATAAATAAAATCATCTAAATAATTCATTGTTGTTCATTGTTGAATAAAAATACCTCTGTAACAATTAAAGAAATTATACTACATAACAGTTTTTGTAAAGAATGCTTTTAAAAATTGTTTTAAGTCATTGTTGTCAAAATTATAAAGCTTTCTGTTATAACTGTAATAAGAACACCTGCCTAACTTCACATTCTTAAATGAAGTAAACTAAACTCTGATTGGATGTTAAAACAATTAACTCTCTTACAAATCAAATTAAACCTTATATTTAAAGAACTAGCACACAACTAAAATTTTACAAAATTATGGCAGTGCCTGTCTTAACATATGCAAGTGAAAATTGGACTCTTAACCGTTCAGACAGAAGGAAAATAGAAACTGCAGAAATGAAGTTCCTACGTTTAGTAGCAGGTGTGACAATTTTGGACAAGAAAAGAAGTGAGGATATTAGGAATGACTTAAATATTTTCAATTTAACAAATAGAATTGACAACATGAGGAACAACTGGTATGAACATGTCAAGAGAATGCCTACAGATAGAATCCCTCAGCTGTTACTAAAGTACAAACCAATAGGACATAGAAATGTTGGACGCCCATTTGCTAGATGGGAGGATTCATTAAATCCCACTTGATGTGAAAACAGGTCAAAAGGCCTAATTTCATGAAGCAGAAGAAGAAGATTTAAAGAACTATTAACCAACAGAATTTAAATATAACATCATGTGATGTAATAATGTTCTTTAAAATTATAAAAGAATTATACAAGTCATTCTGCAAACAACTTTCAACAAAGATAGAAGCAAGAAGAGATCTCCTGATAAAATTTAATATTTAATACAAGAAAAATAATTGATACAAGATAAGAAAATAATTATTTTTAATTGACGGTGAAGAATAATACCACCTACATTTACTTAATCTGCGGGGAAATTAAGAAGTGAATAAATGTAAAATTATTTCTACAAGAAACAGTTTTTAGTGATTTTTAAAGTGTTTTCCTATCCAGTGTACCAACTACCGACCCTAAGAAGAGAATCCGGTTCTACCGAAAATCAAACCCAACCTGAACCAGTAATTCTTTTTGGGACACAAATCCTTCTTCAAAATGTTACTACAACATCGGGCATGAAGAGAATTACTGCTTCAAAATGTCACCACAACGTGGGACAGCAATTTACTTCTTCATAATACAATGTGTTTTGCTGTTGGTGCTCTACATTTTGTGTGTTTGTGGAATATGCGTACAATTAGTAGCATGTCGCTTTCATGACACTAGAACATAAAGAGTAACTGGAGTTACACCACTTTGGCTATCAACAGATAGCAGAACTGCTGACTGCATGAACTTCTGATATCATTTGTGGAGCAGTTTGGGGATCTAGGAGTTACCCGAAAGTAGAAGCAATAAAGCAGTAATACCTACTGCTCAGACAAACATTGGGATTCGTTCTGGCTTTAAACACCACTATTCCTGCAGGTAGTTTTATATATCCAGAATTAATTTCTAGCACTAACGCATTTTTTTTAAAAAAAGTGGAGATACATCACTTTGACTTTAATAAAAAATCTATTTACTAAATGAAAATAGCTGCAGTACAACTAAAGAAACGATTATTCAATTGTACTTCAAATATAATTAATTAACATTAATTAACATATTACTTAGTGCCACTATCGAATCTAAAATTTCATGGCCGCTTGGGCATAAATAACACTGAGCAACAAATTTTTTTTTTGTCTCAAAAAGAAACACATGTGATTCTGATAGTATTTTTTCTCCTGAATTCAAATATGATATCGGTTTTTCTCCATCACGCAAGGTTTCCGAGAGACAGGAATTTATAATTTCAAACACTTTAATATTTTCTACATTCGTAACTACACAATATTCGAACATTCGGACTCACCTAGAAAGTAAGAAATTACGATTTTCTGCCATATTTCGCCTGTGGAGCATCCCTCTTGATGGTCCAACAATAATCGGCCAGCATATTAGGATTCCATTTGCCTTGATATCTCTTTTCCATAGCTGAAATCTCCTGAGTTAGCTCATTTGGTTTTATTTTACAATGGACAAATGGACGAAAAAAGTTTATTAAAAAATTAATTATTTAAATCCATTAATTGAAATTCAAATAAAAAAATTGTGGGTGATGGAGAAATTCCGAATACATATTTGAAAACACGATAAAAACTGCATGAAGTACAACTATTGGTACTCATGAGACAAAAATCATGTGGACCAGTGTTATCCATACATTCATATCCAGAGCTAATATTGTCCAAACATTTCCTGTTTCAAAACATGATAAATGTTATCCCCCATCTGAATACTGGTGCACTTTCTGGGTCCATTCCTTCTTGTATTCCAGCAAGAATTGTTTTGCACCCCCTCTTTAATTATAGAATAGAATAGATTTATTTAGCCTGGTGGATTTAAGGGCATGTGGCCTTATCTTTCACTCGTCTGGACAAACACATGTTACATTTAAACACAAAATAAATTACAATAACAGCACATACTAAACAATTCATTTATCATAAGTAATGCCACGAGTGATTTCCAAAGTGAGGAGTGAATTTATCTAGAGAATTTGGAAATCAAGAGTGGCATTTGTTAGGACTATTTAACGAATAAAAATTAAGCTGTTTACTCACAAGTCATTGTTCAACTACAGATTTTTTTAAATATTTATATATTTAATGTAGCCGGCGATGTTTGAAAACAAATCAGAAATGTGAGGTTATGTCCATTCACTGCTGCTAGATCATATTATTTATTGCTAAATAAGATCGCAATATTGTAAGAGTGCACCCAAGTGGAGAAACAATGAAACACATCAAACTACATATCATAATCAACATTACGGATTATTCTATTACTTTTTTAGTAAACAACTCAGTAAAATCAAGGAATCTTTTCATTATTTGCTGTATTCATTGTATTTGTTGGGAAAAAATAATGCTTTGACCTGTTCAGAACATTAAAAAGGAGGAGCTTTCTTTATCACATAAGCAGGAGCTGATAAAGAGAAATCGATAAAGAGAGAGGTGAAACACGACTGTCATTGGTTGTAAAACAACATTCATTGAAACATGATTGTTCATTGACTAGCATTTGTGGAATGAGTTAAATAGTCATAAGTAATGCCATGAGTGATTTCCAAGTTTATCTACAGAATTTTGAAATCAAGAGTGGCATTTGTAAGGAGTATTTAACGAATAAAATTAAGCTGTTTACTCACGAATCAATATTTAACAATAGTTATTTTAAAATATATATGTATTCAATGTACTCACGGATCATTATTTAACAATGGTTATTTTAAAATATATATGCATTCAATGTAAACGGCGATGTTTGAAAACAAATGAGAAACAATTGGTACGCTTCATTTGCTTCTTTTGTTCATCGCTGCAACGAGATCATATTATTTATTGCCATAGGATCGCAATATTGTAAGAATGCACCCTAGTGGAGAAATTTATAACCAACGTTATAGGTATTAATTAATTTCTGATGTCCTATGATGTAAATATGTCAATTATTTTTTTCTGCAATGTCATTTCCTGGGAAATAATTCGTTTAAGAAAGTGCAAACAGTGGTTTCTTTTTTTTTGTGACATAATCAATTGCTACAAATGTTCTTATATTATCTCCCGCATGCGCTATGTGTTGACATTCATGCACTATATATACAATCTGGTAGCCGTATTTCTTAGAGAGTCAGTCACTGCAAAATAATGCTATGACCTATTCAGAATGTTAAAAAGGAGAAGCTTTCGTTAATATGGTAAACTTCGGTTGACAAATTCAAGGCGAAACACGACTGTGATTGGTTGTAATTAAAAAATCATTGAAATGTGATTGGTCATTGACTCCCATTTGGGGCATGAGTTAAATAGTCTGTCAAACTGAACAATGATGAAATAATGTCTAATAATACAATAAAATTAAAATTAAACTAATAGAATAATGTATACTCAAAGGAATAACAGCTTGAATCTACTATACATCAAAAGAGAAGTAAAAAAATATATACAAAGAATGTAATAAATTTAATGAATTAATCTATCGCTTATTATATAAGACATTAGGTAAATATATTGACAAACCTTAATACTATTTTTATTAAATAATAAAAAACAAATTATTACTTGTTAAAAAATTATATTAGTGAGTTGTTTCTGTTAGTAATTTTATTTTCAATTTGCTTCTGAAAGAGGGTAAAGTTTGGCAGTCTCTGACATAGGGTAAGGGAATTCCATGTTCTAGCAAGAGAAACTGTAAAAGATTTCGAGTATTAGGTAGTGTGATGAGGAGGCACATAAAGGACAATGTGCTGATGGGATCGGGTATCTAATTTAGGTGTATCAGAGAGTCTAGTGAAGCGGTGTGATAAATAATAAGGTAATGATGTGTGTAATGTCAAATTCGTCCTACATATCCTGCACATTGCAGTCTATGAAACGTATCTGTTTTTCAGCAACCGGTATCCTATAAAGATAATAAAACTCATTGTTTATATATTTCCCCCATACACCTATCTGTTTGTTCTCACCGGATCGAAATATTCTTATCTGTTTTTACTGCATCCGGTTTCCTATAAAGATAGTAGTTCTCATTGTTTATATATTTTATCCATTCACCTATCTGTTTGTTCTCTTGGGATCAAAAAAATTCATCTAGGCACTTAAGTCTTAAATATTCGTAATATTTGCTTCTCACTCAAAGTAAGCCTAAATGGCCACATTTCTCATACATGTAACTGGAAGCATCGACTTTCAGGTCTACATATTTTTAAAGAATTTGTAATGATACGATTTCTTAGGAAATTGTTTGTACCAAAGAGAGATGAACAGACAGGTGAATGGAGAAGACTACATAACAACGAACTACATGGTCTTTATAGGAAGCCAGATATAATAAGAACAGTTAAGTCTCGTAGACTGCGATGGGGAGGACATGTATCACGAATGGGGAATGAAAGACATGCATGGAAGCTACTTGTAGGAAGACCAAAGGGAAAACTCCCAGTTGGTAGACCAAGAATGAGGTGGGAGAATAACATTAACTATGATTTGAGGGAAGTATATTATACAGAGAATTATTGGAAAACAGCTCAGGATAGGGATATAGGGATATATGGAGAGCTTATGTTCGAACCTACGGGTTCGATAGTGCCAGTGAGTTAGTTAGGAACACACATATGAATTTTACCCACACAAGGAAACATGGAGTGCTTTTCTTAATGTGCGATCAACTTAATGCAAGGCCTCCTCTGAGACAACACAAATATTTAAGACGTAACACTCCATTAACTCACACATTCATAATAAATCTGGCGAATGTGATGGTAATTATGATTGCCGGATAATATTCGGGGACCGTTTTGTTCTTAAATTTTCCATTCTTAAATTTGTCTAACAGGTGAGAAAAATCCCGAGAAAAATTATTACTCAAGAAACCTGATCTGTTCGGAGATCGAATACGTACTGCTGCATACGAGGCACCGACGCTACCCCGATCCCACAGCTTTTGTTCTCTATAAAACTTAAAATAAAGTGATTCCACTACAGGCCTCAGGAGGCCCTTGGGGTAGTAGGAGGTTAAGGCTCCCACTTTTTCTAGATAATCGGCACTTGATGTCAGCCGGGTTGTCAACCCTGCGTGACGACCGCCTTTATCCCAGAACAAGCGTCTGGCACCCATTTCCGTTAGAGGCTGAGTCGACCCCAGGGCCATAGTGCCGCCAGAAGGTTTGGATCAGTTTAAAAATCCTGGCCCCACCGGGACTTGAACCCTCGACCTTTCGGCTTGTAGCGCAGTGCCTTAACCACTAGTTCTTCTTCTTCTTAAACATAGTTTGTAGGATTTTCATCCTGTTTATTTCCAAAATCGCTCCTCGGAGGAAGACGTATTGGATGTGCATTCACTGTCTATCCATCTCTTGGCTGGTCTTCCTCTCGTTCTTCTCCCGTCCATTGGTCTATCTTCTTTAGCTCTTTTTGCAAGCCGGTTTTCTTCCATTCTTTCTATATGACCCTTTCAATATTTTGGTCTATGTTTAATAAATTTGGTTGTGTCTTGAATATGACATTTGTCCCTAATTTCTCTGTTGTGTATTTTATCAAATAATGTTTTCCCCTGAATAGTTCTTAAGATTTTCATTTCGCATGTGCTTATTATTTGTTTAGTTTTTGTTGTATCAGCCCTAGTTTCTGCTCCATATACGATAATTGGTCGAACTATCGTTTTGTATATGCGGGTTTTGTTTTCTATTGACATATGT